>CM022706.1:79342462-79458583 GCA_012295165.1 Asparagus setaceus
AGGCACGCACATGTCATGGTCACCGCTGAGTCAAAATGTAAAAATAGAAAGATCACCATTTGATACTACACAATCTAAATACAAATTAGTATCACCTTCTCATTGGTAAAGTGAATAATGTGTTTTAAAATGAATGTTTCTTGAATTAATAAAATAAATTTTGTGTTACATCTAAAGAAAACAAACTAATTAAAGGAATACCTGAAAATAAGTGCACGATATCCTAAGGAAATAAGGTACTTGTGATACTTGATCATGCTTCCAGCATCATGAGTAAAATCTAGTATATCAGTATCCAATACCCATTCACCAATCGCACTTGCCTATGAATCAAATGATAGAAGATGTTCAATTTTTGTCAGCTAAAGTAAAGCACAATTGAAGAAGGGTTAATTGCGGATAGACCCTCTATACTATCAACCAATTGCAGGATAGACCCCCATGTAGTTCTATTGTTGCAGCTAGATTATTCAGTGAATTTTTTTGACTCTTTTACCCTCAGAGAAAGAGAAAGTTGTTTGTTTAACAAATAAACCTCTTGAGGCCAAAAGAGTCAAAAATAAATAAATAAATAAATAAAAATCAATTAGAGGTCTATCTGCAAGACTGCAACAATAGAACTAAAGGGTGGCTATCGCAATTGGACGATAGTGCAGGGGTTCTATCCGAAATTAGCCCAGTAAAGACAGCCATTAGAAATATCTAGTTTACCGGTTGTGCATGAATTGCAGTCCTCACAGCCTCATTGTTCAACCATACAGTTGCAACTCGGTCATCCTGTGGTCTCACATAATCAGCTTACTTTTCAAGTGATACTTGGTTTGAAAAATTAAGGAGTATAAAGAAATTGATTTGAATTTGATAAGGAGAAAAACATTTATGCTAACTACCATTTTTACAAGACAAGAGAAGAAGGGGGAGCTATTTTTTCAGTCAAAATAGCTTTTAAGCAAGCCTTTTCATATCTACAAGTTTGGTAATGTTAGAAACAGGACAAATCAAGAGAAATGTGCAATTTTATTCATTAGTATTGGGGTCTATATATACAAGAGGAGTGGTCTCATTCTTCTACTCTATCCAATGTGGGACTAAACAAAAGAGGTCTATTCCTATCTAACATAAAGAAATAACTCTCAACACTCCTCTTCAAGATGGGCGAAAGATATCTATTAAGCCCATCTTGTCACACCCTCTAGTTAGGTCTACTGAGCTAAGTCCTTTAGTCAAGCAGTCTGCAGCTTGATCCTTAGTTGGAACATGGCCTAACTCCAGTAGCCCACTGTTCAGCTTCTCTTTGATGAAGAACCTGTCAATCTCAATGTGTTTGGTTCTATCATGCCGCGACCGATTGTTGGCTTATATCGATAGTGACTTGTTGTCGCACCACAATCTAATCTTGGCGTCTTGATCTAGCTTTAGCTCCACCAAAGATGCTTTTCACCACATCAACTCCTCAGAACCCCACCGGCCATTGCTTCAGCATCGCTCACCTGATCTTGCCACCACGATTGCTTCTTATTTTCCAAGAGACTAAGTTGCCTCCTACAAATATGCGATATCACGAGGTAGACCTCCTATCATCTCCCGCTACCTTGTCGAGTCACGGTAGCCCTCAATGTTCACATGGTCACTCCTCACGAATATCAGCCCTTTGTCGGGGGCACCCCGGATACTTCGGGATCGATATCTTTGCATCCATATGACCCTTCCTCGGGTCATGCATGTGACTCACCGCTCACCGCAAATGAAATGTGCGGGCGTGTGACTCGGATAGATCAACCTACCAACCAGCCTCGATATCTCTCACGATCAACTGGTTCTCTGTCTCGTGTCGGCTTGAACATCTGATCGATCGGTGTAGTAGCATGTTTGCACCCTAACATTGTTGTCTCTGTAAGAAGATCCAGTGCATACTTTCTCTGGGAGAGAACAATCCCCTCCGCTCCATGAGCTATCTCTATTCGAGAAGTATCGGTGACCCGGATCCTTCACTTCAAATTCTTTGCTCAATCTCACCTTGGTGGGCAATCTCTTTCCCATCATCCCTGTGATGATCATGTCATCTACATACACTGCAAGCATAGTGATATGGCCCCGACTTCTTTGAAAGAACACAATATGATCGGCATTGATCTGCTTGTATTCCATACCAATCATAGCCCTCACAGAACAATGAACGTGCTGGAGACTACTTTAGCCTGGTGAGTTCTTGACTGCGGACTTCCACCATGCGTCTGTGCCAAATCTGGTGGTATCTCCATATACACCTCCTCCACTAGATCCCTATGAAGAAATACATTCTTCACGTCTAGTTGGTGTAGTTTCCATCCACTATTTACTGCGAGAGAGATTAGTATTCGAACAGTGTTCATCTTCGCCAATGGTGTAAAAGTCTCATCGTAGTCAATGCCATATGTGGTGCATGCCCTTTTGCCACTAGTCGTGCCTTATAGCGTTCAACCTGCCCTTCTAGATTCTGCTTCATAGTAAACACCCATTTGCATCCCACTACTCTTTTCCCTGCTGGCAGTGTCACCAACTCCCATGTGTGATTTTTCTCGAGAGCCCCCAACTCCTCGTGCATGGCTGTCTTCCACATTGGGTCCTTCTTAGCGACCGCGGTTGTTAGGTATAGTAACGAGAATCTAATGATGCAATGAATGCTCCATGTGAAGGGATATGTTAGAATAGAAAACAAATTGAGCAAGATCCCACCATATATGTCGGAGGATTACCCACATTCTTGCGAGTAGTTCTCCTTCTGAGATCTTGGTGTGGGCGAGAGGATAGCGATGAAGAAATGATATCACCAAGTAGAGGATGATGTAGGTTTCTCAATAGTTAGAAGCAGAGGCGGACGAGGGACCGACCTGGGGACATGTAGCACTCCCACTGCTTGTAGGCACATCACGACCTTGTACACACTTAGGCGCTTCCCCTCCTTACGTATGCGTAACTCCCCTTGGTGTGGCTCCCAGTACGTGAGGCCTAGCACCCTTGTCTCCTCCTCCTCCTCTTTGTCTTCATCCTCCTCCTCTTTGTCTTCATCCTCCTGCTCCTCGCAGTAAGAGCGAGTGGGATTGACCCCTTGACCTCTCACCATTCTCCCCTCTCGCCTCATACCTCCGATGTCGGTGAGTCCCCAAGGTGAAGTTATCCCCAATGTGTAGTATGGCTCGAGCTCTCAAACCGCACATCCATGTGCGACAGCCGTCTTTTTTTACCTGGGCTCCAGCGGACATACCCTTTCGTGTGCGGTATCCCACGAATATATACTTCCGATACGAGGTCGGTTCCCAGCAGATGGTGCGGTATCCTTCACAAAACACACCTGACCAAACACCTTCAATAGTAGAGTCCCCCCGTTGTCTCCCTTCAGTGTCTCAAGTGGAGATTTCCATTTAAATACACTCGAAGGCATCCTATTGATTAAGTGAGCAGCCGTCAAAACTGTTTGTCCCCATAATATTTTTGGGATATTCATTATCATCATCATACTCCTAGTAACTTCTAAGAGATGTCTATTCTTCCTCTCTGCTACTCCATTCTGAGCTGGGGTGTATGTGCATGTAGTCTGGTGTTGTATCCCTTGAGCTGACAGATACTCTCCAAATATTCTGTTGGTATACTGTGTTCCATTATCTGACCTCAACACCTTTATCACTGCACCATACTGAGTCTGGATGTGCCTATGAAAGTCTTTGAAATAACCAACTACATCATTCTTATTTTTCATCAGGTACACCCAAGTGACTCTAGAAAAATAATTAATAAATATAACAAAATACTTACATCCACTTATAGAATTTATTGGACAATGTCCCCATACGTCAGAATGTATCACCTCAAAACTATAGGAACTCCTATTACCCGAACCGACATAAGAGTTTCTAGTAAGCTTCCCAAACTCACAAGCATCACACTGAAATTTCTGTTGATTTGCTTAACCATAGATGTCAGCACTGAGTACATCCCTTCACGGTCCAGTACTTCTGACCTTCATGTAATGAGTCCCAGTCTTAGCCTGTCCCCTTCTCCTGAAAGATCACCTTAGGAATATCGAAAGAAACAACACATTTCAGTTGAAGGATATGGCACTAATGGATAACAGGCTAACAGGAAATGAAGGAGCATGCAAAATATTAGATAGTATTACAGAACATGTACAATTAACAATGCCTTTACCGACCACAACTTTGTCTTTGTACCATCGCAATGCGGATACTCTCTGGCTTTGCCAGGTGAGTATAAGACAAGAACTCACTGGCATTGCCAGTTACATGTCTGGATGCTCCAGAATCCATTATCGGTCTGTGGATCTAGTGGCGACTATGGATGCAAGGGCATGTCGTCGTTCATACCTTTGTTTGGGTGTCTTGGCGTAAGCGACATAGTTACCTCGAGCGATAGATGTACCCTCGGACATGTCGTCTACTACTTTACGTTTCCTTCTCGATCTTTGCGAAGAGCTCGATCCTCCTCGGTAAAGTCATCTCAACTTCTTCATCCTCCTCTCCGCGAAGCGGATTCGCAGATGGCCTCCTCTTCCACCTCGTCGGCCTCCACGGCCGCGATCGCGAGCCGGCTGTCACGTCTACAGTTCCTCTCCTTGAATGACTTAGAGCACATCGTCTCCGGATGTCTGTCTCTCCCAGTTAAAGCACGCCGTCTCCCTCTAAATCGGTGTTACGGATTTGAGACCACCGATCTTGACTTCTCTCCGAAAGTCCACCGGTCCCGGCTGTGCTTTGTCTGGCTCTCTTCCTGTATCATGGCCGAGACTGTCTCCTCTAGAGATGGAATCTTCGTCTAGGCTAGTAGCATCGCCGTCCTCTGCTCAAATAATGGAGCCAAGCCTCGGAGGAATAGCATGGTCCTCTTCTGCAAAGAGGCCTCGCGCTCCTTGCACTCGGGGTTCTGCAACTTCCTAGGGGCGAAGTGATCGTGATCGGCCCAAGCGCTCGGCTCGTGGCATACTCTGTCTGATCCTCTCTCCACAGGCTGTGATCACCTTTTCGATCTGGAATACCCTCGTGTTATTCCCCACCCCATTATAGGTCCTCCTCGGCTTCTCCCGGACATCCGCACCTTCCCAAGGCCATCTGCGTCAGGCTGCATTGGTCGGACTACTGAATTGAGAAGCCGGATATACACCAACATATGAGTGGACTTCCACTCATCTCTTCTCTTGAGCCCTCACCGGCCCTTCTCCCCATCGATATCCCTCCGGGTTCCTCCCGCAGGGTATATCTCACCCGTGCGACCAACTTCGGATATGTCGCTAGCCCTTCGAAGCCACGCCGATAGGTGGAAGCTCCATCTTCTTGGGCGGTGACTTTATTAAGCCCTCTCCGGCCATCCTCATGAACTGCATCATAGTTGAAACATCCTCCGGATTCAACTTCTTGATGAGTTCCGCCATCGGGTTTATGCTGGTCTCCATCGATCTAATTTGTGTTCGGTTCCCTCACATAGATCCCACAAATCTAGATCCCACACCCGGCCTTCAACATCACCCTTTTCTCATCATCCACCTTGCCCCCCCGTTCATCTCATTTCCTCAACACGAAGGGGGGCTACACGATTAAGGGGATTATTTCACGAAGGAAATAATCGCCAAAGTGAGTGAAATCGACCAACCGAAATCACCACTCTTCTCAGGATCAAAGCAATGTTTGATCTAGAGGGGTCAAGTCCAGAGGAGATTATTTCACGAAGGAAATAATCGTCAAAGTGAGTGAAATCGACCAAGCGAAATCACCACTCTTATCAGGATCAAAGCAATGTTTGATCCAGAGGGGTCAAGTCCAGAGGGGATTATTTCACGAAGGAAATAATTGCCAAAGGACGAAGGCGACGTAGCGACGGCGAACAGTGTTCGGTGGCGGTGAACAGTAACATTTTTTTTTGGCGGCTAGGGTTTTGGAGGCTCTGATACCATGTTAGAAACAGGACAAATCAAGAAAATGGTGCAATTTTATTCATTAGTATTGGGGTCTATATATACAAGAGGAGTGGTCTCATTCTTCTACTCTATCCGATGTGGGACTAAACAAAAGAGGTCTATTCCTATTTAACATAAAGAAATAACTCTCAACAGGTAACATCCCAAATACGCTAGCTTTTAAGTTCTATTTAAAAAAGTTCAGATTTCCGAACTTTTCAAAAACTAGCTCATAAATTACCTAAATAAGCTTAGGCTTGTCCAAGCAAATAACTATTCTACCCAGAACAGCCACCAATAGCTAACATAGCTTAAAAGCTTCCCAAACTTTGTTGTACTTACTGTGCATCGAGGTTTTCTGCGTCCCAGCTCTGTCCATGTTGGAACACGTCCAGCTCTGACCGTAGCTCTCAAAGGCCATGAGCGGCCAAACATTCTTCTCCTCACATGAAGTGGCCTGTCGGTCTCCCCAAGCCTTCTGAAACTAGAAGGCAACCTGAGATTATCAGCTGCAGGATGTCTTATTTCAGGATGATGGTAGCATGGCTCAAGAATGTCGTAGATATTTAAATCCTTAAGCTCCTGTATGATCGTAAATTAAAAAGAAATTTAGATCGAACATCAAGGTGAAACTTTTCATTATCAGTACTTAACCAGTTGAATTACCTGGTAAACTTTGTTTAATTTCTCTTCGCAGCTTTCATTTACTGGGTTCCAGTAACTTCCTTGACAAGCAGAATTAACTTCCTGCAATTAGCAGCATGTAACGACTCGCGCTATGATGATTTACTTCTAATTTCTTCGAATTTAAAATTCAACCCACATCGGTTTTACACAGGATTAAACTATTGATATGGTGGTCATATGCCCATATTAGCTAATAGGAATGTCACAAACCTGAAACAAATCATTTGATATAAGACCCATTCCATGTGCAAATGGCACAAGAGCATCGCCATCGAATTGCTCATCAGTGCATCCATTTCCTATCATGTAGCCCTGTCTCAAATATAGGCAAAGTTCAAACAAAAATACCTCTATTCATTTGTCATGAAAGATTGACATTGAAATGTCCTGGTGGTTTACCTTGAAGTTCAGTGCAGGCTTTACACTGGCGATTATTCCTGTAGACGACGAGATCACGCGATGGAACAGTTAATGAAATGATAACCGAATTACATTGGAAGTGTCCCTAACAGGATCAACATACCATTTGCAACTTCAGCCGCAAGTGTAGGAACGTAAATTCCAGCATATGACTCGCCACTAATGTAGAAAGGATTCTCGAGGAACTCCGGGTACAGTTCAAACCACTGATCCAACAATAATGCAAAAAACAACAATGACAATTGTGAACCAGAAAAAGAGCGATATGCTTCCAACTAATTCTTTCTCATCTCACCTTCAAAAGGAATGTGTGTGTATCTTTAGCTGTCTTAAAATCTCCGGTAGTATAATCCGTTTCATCTTTCGTGTAAGAAAGCCCAACACCAGCAGGTGAATCCAAATAGATAATACTCGAAACCTACAAAATGAAATTCTCAATGTGATTCTAAAAGTATTTGACTATTTAACATGGTATCAGAGTCATTATTTTCAAAATAAAAATTTTAATAGTGTATTCTGTTTAATAAATTCTTCATAACAACATCTAATAGTGTTCATATAAAACAGAAAGATTCTTGTCCTCTACCTTAGACCAACTGTAAGGATTGAGATGCAGCTTTGGCATTGAGCTAGCGGGTGCTTCTCCAGCCTCAAAATTGAATGGACCTACACATAATAATAAATATAAAGATATGAAACCCAAATTAACCAACCAACATAGGTCTCTTTCATTTCACAGGTTATAAAAAACCACCATGCTCATAAATGAATCCGTCAAAGCTAGAGTAGCCGGGGCCCCCGTTGAGCCAAAGGACAACGGGGTCCTTTGATGGGTTCCCTTCAGATACCACAAAGTAGTAGAACAGATTCTTCTCATGATTCTCATCAATAGTCACATATCTAAAAAAACAATTCAAAAGAAGAAAAAAAAATTCAGTCTACAGATGTTGAAATTAAACAAAATGAAGAGAGAGATGGGAGGGATACCCAGAGTAGTGCTTTGAAGGGAAAGCCCCATCGAAGCCCGGGAGGCTGGTGATGAGAGCGCTCTCTGGAGCTGCAGAGATTAGTGAAGCAGAGATTGAGAGGAGGAGCAGCAGAAGAGAGAAGAAAGAGGAAGAAGAAGCCATGAGAATGAAACAGGGGATGTTGACTTCTTGGGCATACCAGAGTCTTTTATAGAAAGGAAAATGGAGAGAAGGTGAAGGGAAAAGAAAATCAGTAGAGTCCCACACAATAATGATTGTATTGATGGATACGAATAAGATGTCATCCTCCACACAATATTAATCAGTGGACCACTACTCTCATCACAACCGTTAATTTGTGTATTTAATGGTAGCAATTAGTATTTGAGTGCAAATTAGAAAATGAGTATAATTTATGGGGGTATAATGAGTGTTATAGTTAGAATAAATCACAACCGTCTATTAAAAAAATAAAACGATTATGATAAAAAGTAGTGATCTCTCCACTGTTTTTTTGTAGTGGAGGGGAACCAAGTTGTTATAGATCCTTTTACACCTAACATCCTCTGAATCTGATTGTGGTTTAGGTGCCCCTTGCCCTAGGAATTAGGAGTTAGGACGCACAGCTAACAATAAAAGCAAATGTTCCCACAATAATGAGAAAACTTATTAAAATTTTTAAACTGATACAGCTTTCTATTTGTATTGACCTTTTAACTGTTTGTTCTGATTTTTATGGTTCACACCGGTAATGTGTATTGTATAATGAGAGGCATGTTATGTTATCCAGGGATTGATTATAATGATACATTGGTCTCCAAATGCAAATGAAAATTGAAATTGAGATCAACTAAATTTGATTACTTATGATTATCAATTAAACTATATTTAGTAGTTTTATAGTTGGTGCTGTTTTTGAATTGCAACCCAAAGTGAAATCTTTTATGCGAGTGTTCAAAGAGATCCGGTATCCTCGTCAGAAAAAATTAACTATTTTGAATGCAATTTACAGGACAAAAATTCATGGGATCAAGGTAGCCAAGGTGACCCATTATTTTCTTGAGATTTCCTCCAAGAAATGTGGCTAAAAAGTGACGTGTCATCTGTGTACTTGGTCCCCATTGTTCTAGGTCCAAACGTAATTTTTCTTTTAATTATAACAACTTCCATTCCTGCGGTGTTTTTTATTTTTATTATTTTTATTTATGTATTTTTGGGGAGAGAATTTATCGCTACTGCAACTTCAATACAAATGCAAGTAGTAAGCAACTTACTGTAAATACTATACTATTATATATGGTTCAATTTTAGAATCTTATAATTTGTAAATGTAGCTGTAAGTGTTTGTTTTGGAACTAAGGTTCTTTGGGTTTGCAATTGAAAATGTTCTACTCATGAGCTATATTCAAATCTGCGTAATTCGTCAGTTACACATGTAAAATGTCCATGTCTACATAAATAGATGGTTGTAATTGATTCAAAATTCCCTACTTGCATGTGACTACAATTACAATACCAACAACTATAGAAACCAAATATGTTAAAAGATCCTATAAAGAACCTCTATAGAATATCAAATAAGGAGGAAGGAGATGGTGACCTCTGATATTAGTGAAGTCATTATTAGTATAGTTACTTGTGTGTCATCCAGCAAGGCAAAATTAACAGATTGGTATATTTTGTTGACCTACATACGAACTGGGCACTTTTCTTACTCCAGCGACAATATGGTATATTCTGTGCAAACAGGCCCGAGCCAAAATTCCAATGAGTTCAGTCGCGTGACCACTCACGTGCGTCCTACGTGGCTTCCAACATGGAAGATAGTTGAGCTCAGATTTATCAGAGGGACGGGTATCATGAAATCCAACGATACCAATCAAATAACAGTACAGTAGTAGGTCATGACTAAAGTAAGAAAATATTCACATGAAATTGCCTTCTCTCCACTGTTCCTTATTGATTCGTGAAGCAATTAGTCAAGTTCGTGAAGTTTGCTTTCTTGTTAATGCCAGTGAACTAAAAGAGTGTATCTAATCGAAAAGTTGAAAATTCCAGAAATAGTGAGAATTACTTTTATTCATAAGGAGTTGATTTTTTAATTGATGTTGTTACGGATTCAAATGGAAGATATTCCGTCTCTTCAGATATAGTAAGCTCAAGTATCCAAGTGGTTTTCTTTCGGAATCCCATCCATTTATTCTCAAAAAATAAAAACTAAAAATAAAAAATCCAAGTTCTAATAAATATGAGAATCAAAATAAGCTTTTATCGATACAAGTCGAGCTTTCAATGTCTTCAACTAACGTCATTTTTGTTGAAGTTAATCCTAATTCTAAAAGGATTTGAATTAGTTATCTTTAGGAATTATAATCACACTAGGATTTGAGTAAGTTATCTCTAGGAATTATAGTCATACTAAAATTCATTTATGAAGCAATTTGTAAAGCCTTTAAATAGGCATTCATGCATCTTTGTATCTAAGAGAAAAAGAAAAGGAAAAAATAAAGGTTGAATACTGTAGCTACAGTAACCCGAAATATTAAATTTTTCTATTTGCTATTATTTGTTCCAGCAGTGGTATCAGAGCTATGAACAATCTAAACGGGACGACGTCGCCTTCTATTCCTATATTGGATGAGAAGAATTATCACCGGTGGAGAGTGCAGATGAAGGTGTTGTTTGAGTACCAAGATATATTGGGTGTCGTAGAGAACGAAGCTGCCGATCTCGCAGATAGCGCAAGTGAAGCCGAGAAGAAAGCCCACGGTGAGATCAAGAAGAAGGATCGAAAGGCGTTATTCTACATCCATCAAGGAGTGAACGATTCAGTTTTTGAGAAGATCGACGGAGCAACTACAGCAAAGCAAGCATGGGATATTTTAAAGACATCGTACCATGGAGTTGAAAATGTGAAAAAAGTTAGGCTTCAAACATTGAGACGTCAATTTGAAATTTTGCAGATAGAACCCGCTGAAAGTATTGCAGATTACATGACTCGAGTACTTGCTTTGACAAATCAAATAAAAATAAACGGGGAGAAGGTTGCAGATTTAGCAATTGTGGAAAAGATATTGCGATCTCTTACAGCAAAATTTGATCATATCGTGGTGGCAATCGAAGAATCAAAGGATTTGTCCAAGATGACAGTTGATGAGTTGATGGGTACCTTACAAGTTCACGAGCAACGCATGAACAAGAGGTCAACCGAGAAGCCCCTTGAGAAAGCTTTTCAAAGTCAAGCTTTTATAAAGAATAACAAAGGAGCGCAGGATGAAAGAGACCAGCGAGGAGGAAATTTCCATGGCAGAGGACGAGGATACGGGAACTACAACAACCGAGGACGCGGATACTATAATAGTCGAGGACGTGGCAGTTATAACAACAATCAAAGAGATGATGGCAATCAGAGAAGCAATTATTAATCAAATTCAAATTATCGAGGACGAGGTCGAGGTCAAGGTCGAAGCTTTGGACGTGGTAGAGGAAATTTTAATAAATCAAATAGTGAATGTTACATATGTCACAGATATGACCACTATGCAAAGGAGTGCAAATACCAGGATAATTCCCAATCTGGAGAAGAAGCTCGATTTGCACAAGAAAGAGGTGATGAAGACAACCACACTTTGTTGATGGTCACGGCAGCCGGTGAAGAATCAAACTACAACACATGGTTTCTTCACACTGGGTGCTCTAATCACATCTGCGGAAAGAAGGAATTGTTCGTGGATCTGGATGAGTCGATGCGGTCCAAAGTCAAGTTTGCCAATGACAACACTATACCAGTGATGGGAAAAGGACGAGTTCTCATCAAGTTGAAGAACGGAGACCACAAGTTTATTTTCGATGTGTTCTATGTGCCGAATATGAAGAACAATTTACTCAGTATGGGCCAACTTCTTGAAAAGGGGTACGATCTGGCACTACGGTAATCAACTCTTAATCTTTGATAAAAGAGGTATATTTATCCTTAAAGCCCCTATGACAAATAATCGCATGTTTCGAGTTGACATCCAGAACGATGTTTATCATTGCTTTAATGCTATTATGAAAGATGAGTCTTGGTTGTGGCATCTTCGTTTTGGACATCTGAACTTTCACAATTTAAAGTTGCTTGCTCAAAGAAATTTGGTAAGAGGCTTACCCGTTGTTGATTATCCCGAGGAGTTGTGTGAAGGTTGTATTCTTAGAAAGCAACATAGATCACCCTTTGGTATTGAAAATACTTGGCGTGCAAAGAAGCCTCTTGAGCTCGTTCATTCAGATGTGTGCGGTCCTATGAACACTATATCCAATGGTAATAATCGATACTTCCTTACTTTTATTGATGACTTCACAAGGAAAATATGGGTCTACTTTCTGCAGCAAAAATCTGAAGTCTTTGATTGCTTCAAGAGTTTTAAAGACCTAGTTGAGAAGGAAAGCGGTTACTTTATCAAGGTGCTACGAACAGATGGAGGTGGTGAATATACTTCCAAAGACTTCAATAAGTATTGTGAAGAAGAAGGAATAAAGCGTGATGTTACTTTTCCCTACACACCTCAACATAATGGCGTCGCTGAACGGAAAAATAGGACTATACTTGACATGGCGAGAAGCATGCTAAAGGCTAAAGGTATGCCAAATTATTTTTGGGGTGAAGCTGTCTCATGCACTGTTTATTTGTTGAACAGGTCACCAATAAAGAGCGTTGATAATCTCACTCCTGAAGAGGCGTGGACTGGTTATAAGCCAAGTGTAAGACATCTCAAAGTGTTTGGCTCCATTGCTTATGCTCATATTCCAGCAAAAAGAAGAAAAAACTTGATGATGAGGAGAAAGCGGTTTTATTGGCTACAAGTCCGGAGGTTACAAACTCTACAACCCGCTATAAAGAAGGTGATTGTAGCGAGATGTTATGCTTCTTTGAAGAAGAAGCTTGGAATTGGGATCTAGAAGCACAAAAATTCACGGCGTCTTGTCCTTGATATTCTTGAAGGCGGTGTCCTTGTTGCAAGCGAAGAAGTACCACCGGCAATGCTCTGAAGCTCCAACCCATAAGTTCCATTAGAAGTTGAAAGACCAAGAAGAAATCGCCAACCATCAGTTTTCTTGAGAGATTATGAAGTAACTCTAGATGATAATATTGATGTAGATGGAGATATAGTGCACTTGCAATGTTTGCGATTGTGAGCCGCTTATGTTTGAAGAGGCTATTCAAGATCCTAAGTGGATAAATGCAATGAAAGAAAAGATAAAAGCGATTGAGAAGATCGACACATGGGAGCTTATTAATATCCCGCAAGGACATAAAACAATCGATGTGAAGTGGGTTTTCAAGACAAAGATTAAGGCGAATGGCGAGGTTGAGCAGCATAAAGCAAGATTGGTGGCAAAAGGCTACGAGCAAAGGTCTGGTTATGATTACCAAGAACCACCTGGATTTGTGAAGAAAGAGTGCGAGCATAGAGTATACAAGTTGAAGAAAGCCTTGTACGGGTTGAAGCAGGCGCCGCGAGCATGGAACAAAAGAATTAATTTTTTCTTTCAAGAAAGTGGATTTCAGAAGTGCCCCTCCGAGCATGCCTTATATGTGAAGACAAACAACTCTTCTGATATACTACTATTATGCCTTTATGTTGATGACTTGATTTTTACGGGCAATAATATTAGTATGATTGAAGATTTTAAGAAGTCGATGATGCATGAATTTGAGATGACAGATTTTGGCTTGATGTCTTATTTTCTCGGCATTGAAGTGATTCAAGGTGATGATGGGATTTTCATATGTCAAAAGATGTATTGTACAGAGTTGTTGAAGAGGTTTCAGATGTTTGATTGCAATCCTATTAGAATTCCTGTGGAGGTTGGCACAAAATTATCTCGAGAAGGTGATGGTGCACAAGTTGATCCTACTTATTTCAAGCAAATTGTTAGGAGTTTGAGATATCTCACATGTACAAGGCCAGATATAGCCTATGGAGTTGGTCTAATCAGTAGATATTTGGAGGCCCCTCGCCAATCTCATCTACAAGTTGCAAAGAGAATTATGCGGTACCTAAAGGGGAGTTATGATCATGGTTTGTTTTACTCTTCATCTAACAATTGTGATGTTGCAGGCTATTCTGATAATGATTAGAGTGGAGATCTTGATGATCGTAAAAGCACTTTTAGTTATGTTTTCAATTTTGGCTCCACCGTATTTTCATGGTCGTCGAAGAAGCAGTCTATTATTGCACTCTCATCTTGTGAAGCGGAGTATGTAGCAGCTGCGTCGAGTGCTTGTCAAGCAATTTGGTTGCGTAATGTGTTAAGTCAGATTCACATTCAAGTTGAAGGTCCTACAAAGATTTATGTTGACAATAAGTCTGCAATTGATTTGGCGAAGAATCCAGTCACTCATGAAAGGAGCAAACATATTCATACTCGTTACCACTTTTTACGAGACAATGTTGAGAAGAATGAGATTGTGTTGGTTTATTGCAAGTCTGAAGATCAAGTTGCGGACATCCTCACGAAGCCCTTGAAGTTTGAAGCATTTGTCAAGCTGAAGCACATGATGGGATTGAAGACTTTATAGAATTAGGATTAAGGGGGGATGTTGAAGTTAATCCTAATTCTAAAAGGATTTGAATTAGTTATCTTTAGGAATTATAATCACAGTAGGATTTGAGTAAGTTATCTCTAGGAATTATAGTCATACTAAAATTCTATTATGAAGCAATTTGTAAAACCTTTAAATAGGCATTCATGCATCTTTGTATCTAAGAGAAAAAGAAAAGAAAAAAATAAAGGAGGCCGAACACTATAGCTCTGATGTCAAGGTATTTAGTTTTTTTGCTATTTTTGTTCCAACAATTTTGCCAATACTAATGTCAGAAATAAAGTAAACAAGAAATAACATGATAAAGCTCAATACAAAAGACTAACACATTGTTTGGATGGGGGTGAATGGATGGAAGGTAAAGTGAAATTTTAATTTCACCTTGTTTGGGAGTTTTTTTTTTTGAGGGGTTAGAGGATGGAATGGAAGGTTAAATTTCCTTGTATTTTCCTCCCCTCCAATTTAGGGGGTAGAGGATGGAATGGAAACCAATGTAAAATTTTATAATGTGATAAGACAATTATGCCCTTATGACATTAAAATCAATGGCTAAGATATACTCCCATCCAATATGTAAGGGTATTTATGTAACTTTGTATATATTCACTTCACTTCCTTCCTCTTTATTAGAACTTCCAAACAAGGTAAAACAAATTTACTTCTGTTCCCCTTGCTAAACTCCCAAACAACATTTTATCTTTTCTCTTTCATTCCTTACCTTTCCTTTCCATTATTTAACTTTCCGTCCCTTTCCTTAGTAAGCTCCCAAACAAAGCCTAAAGAATTAAAGAAAGCAACAAACCTTGATGCCATCGTTTGATACACCGAAATGAGAAATACCCATAAGCGCGGGATCGGAATTTGAATCGAGTGAGGTAAGTTTGAGCCCTAATTTCTTTGGGGTCCCGTTTTACCTTTGGAATCGAGTGAGGTAAAGCGGAGCCCTTAAATAAATCTAAATCTACTCTATTTGTAAGTTTACCCTCAACAAATTTTGGCATTTCTAGAAACATCCCAAATTACCCACTCCAAGTAAATTATACCCTGGGGAGTGCTAGCTTCAGTCGCGAGTGCACCACACTCGTGCTATAGCAAGGACATGTGTCCCTACATATCCTTATAGGGGGCACATGTCCTAGCCACAGCTAGCAGTCTTGTGCACTCGTAGTAACTGAATTGCTCATTATACCATTTGATCAACACTATTGGTTATATAACATAAATTTCCTAATGTTCTATTAATTTGTAACTAGTACTCTAGTGCACGAGATGTGCATGACACAAAATGTGGAGGGAGTATTGTAATTAAATTGTTAAGGAACATATAGATATGATTTTTAGTGTATTTTCATCATTATTGTTTTGGCCTTTTCAAGTTAAGGGCATCTCTGCAAATATTTCCAAGTTTAAGGATATTTTTTTATTTTGTCAAGCCTAGGGATATTTTTGTTAATTATTTTAAGTGTAAGAGCATTTACAATTAATTTTTAGATGTAAGGAAATTTTGAAATTCTAAAAATGTGGCTCACAATGACAAAATGAGGGATTTTCTTAATATATAGTATAGATTACTTTTTCACTAAAATATCCCCTTGTAATTAGTTAGTCCCTTAAAACTTTAATGTTTTGAAATAAAATATTTTCACTTTACAATTTTAGTTTTGCAGTTTGGAAGGATGGACTATATAAGTTGAGAAAATAGCCTTTTGGAATCACTCATAGAAACAGGACAAAGACATCCCTAGCGGAGCGATCGACAAGGATGTGCCATCAGGATGTGCATCCTTGAAGGCGATTCGTCAAGAATGTTCGCGTCCTTGACTAGGGTGGGTGTGGGCGGACCGGCCTAACCTATGAATCGGCCCTTTGGTTTTGGTTCGGCTCGGACTTCGGGCGGGGGCCTCGGCCGGGTCGAGGACTTTGTCGAGTGCAGGGCTAGACCAGCTTCGACCCACGGCTTCGCATGGGGCGGCGAAGTCTGACACTGACCCTGACGGTTCGAGTCGCCGATCGGCCCGCATTCTTTTCTATTTAATTTTTTTCTTTTGAATTTTTTCTTTTCAATTTTTTCTTTTCAATTTTTTGCTAGATTAGTATGCATAGTTTAAAGAGAAAATCGTATTTTATCTTTTGAAAAGTCTAAACCATATAAATTTACAATTGATGATGGAATTATCTCAAAGGACAAATGATTCAAAATAATTTGAGTGTTTTGATAAATCAAAATGATTATAAATATTCATCAAAATACTAAATAGAGCTTAAAAATCTTTACTACTACTAAGATTACAACTCAAATATCTAGGCGTTGCAATTTTCAATTGAGTTACTACTAAAATACATCAAAATATAACTATTACCTAAGGCGAGTCGGTAGGGTTAGTAATTTCCGGATGTGGTCGGGTCAAGCGTGGGCGTACTTCTTTGTCCACGAGTTTGGGCGGAACCAGTCCGGTCCACGGCGGGTATATCACGAGCCGGGTTGGGTCCGCCCAATAAGGTTGGGCGGTTCTTGACCTAAAGCGAGGCTAGGCGGTTGACCCGCGATTGAATCGGCCCATGCCCACCCCATCCTTGAGTCTTTGAGTTGCTAGCGACTTATCTCTAATGGCTTGTCGTCAAGGATGTGCAACCTTGACGGGATTTTGAGCATCCTTGACTGGAACAGACGTCAAGAATGTTCTGTTTTCTAGCAGTGAAATACAAATTTACTTTTAAGTTTTTTTTATTTTTTTAATATATACCTCAAATTCTCCATATTTTAATTTTACCATCCAAATCATTATATTTGCTAATTTGTCCCCAAATTCTTGATGCCCTCAACTTTCCCTTCAACTTTAATGTTAGAGAATCAAATTGGAAAATGGCTCCACTGCTGCCTCTCCCCCTTCCCCTCCCCCCTGGCGCTCCACCATTTTCCCCTCCCCTTTCTTGTTCTCCGACCCTTCCCTCAATGTCTCTCTCTCAGAAAACTCGCCACTCCTCCCACCCCTAGATCCGTCGTGTCCATAGTCCTAAATTACAACTATCAATTCTCAAATCTAAGGTGGGGGAGCACTAAGACGGTGATGGACACGCCGGATCTAAGAGTGGGTCATTATTTTGGGTAAATGGGTCGATGCGGGATCGGGATAGAAGGCGAGGAGGGAGACAAAGTGGAGGTCTCGCCCGATTGGAGGAGGAGTCATTGAGTGAGGGAGTTGAGAAGCATGGGGGGCGCTCTTTCTTTTCTTTCTCGGCAGATCAGGAAGAGGATGGGCGGGATGGGGAGGTGATGGTCAGACGTTAAGGAGGGACATCATGAGTGGAGGGTTAGATCAAGTTTGATTAGATCAAGATTTTTGAGATAATATCAATTTTCCTTTGGACCTATTTGATCAGGGCCAATAAAAAAGGGGTTTTACCTTTAAACCCAAAGTTTTATCTTGATTTATGTTTAAACCAAGTAGTTTTATTTGTACCTATAAACCCAACCAATTTTGCACATTTATCTTTAAACCCAATTTTCTAAATACACTATATACCTAAGTGGTCCCCTTAAAAATTAAAAACCCCATTTTACCCCCTTTCTTTCCCTCCATTCTCTCTCTCCTCTGAATTTTTTGGAATTTGTAAAAAGCCCTAAAAGGTTTGAATTGTAAAAAACACCCTAAAATTCAAAATTTAGATACAAAATCTTAAAATTTTTATAAAACACCTAAAAGATCAAAACTTACAAACATTTGCAAAAAATACATGTTTGTAGTTTTGTTCTTTTAGATTGTTTTGTAAATTTTCAATTTTAGGATGTTATTTATAATTTTCAAAATTTTTAGGGTGTTTTCTAAAATTTAAAATTTTCATGGATTGTTCCTACATTTTTAGTACTATTTGTAGGTTTAAAATTTTCAATATGTTTATTTATAAACTTTGAAATTTGAGGGTATTTTTGCAATTCAATACTTTTAGACTCTTTTCTATAAATTCCAAAAAAATGGTGGGGAATAGATAGATAGATAGAGAGAGAGAGAGAGAGAGAGAGAATGGAGGGAATGAGGGGGTAAAGTTTTTAAAATTTTTAAGGAGAGACCACATAATTTTGAAATATATTTGGAAGATTGGGTTTAAAGACAAATACATAAAGTTGATTTGGCTTATAGGTTCAAATAAAACAACTTGGTTTAGAAATAAAGCAAGGTAAATCTTTGGGTTTGAAGGAAAACCCTAAAAAATAAAAATGATGCGAGTAACAAAAGTACCAATGTGTTAAAGTAGGTCAAAAAACCAATCGATAATTTAGCCAATTGAAAAGCTATATTGAATGAACTAAAACTTTTTAAAATGCCTACGTTACCCGTACATGCACATTGATGTCAGACATCCTCAACAACTTTATTGGAGATAGAAATCCGAAGGCAATATTCACAATGATCATATATATATATATATATATATATATATATATATATATATATATATATATATGTGAAAAATTTTGTCTAGGCCTCTTTTAAGAACTCTCATGTGTTGCACCTTCAACTTCCCACCATGTGTTTTCTCTCCTTGACCCACTTTCTCATGTGAAAAACCCATTTTCATGTTGCAACTCACTAGAGAGAAAATAATTTTCTTTATTCCCAAACTACCCTCACCCTCAACCTCTCATCTCTCTTTTCTTTTCTCATGAACCCATGAAAAATATTCTCTTCTTCTCCTCCTATACCTTAACTATTATTTCTTTCATCACCACCTTTCATATTGCATTCTCCTTCTCTTTCTTCTCATCTCTTTTCTTTTCTCATGAACCCCAAGAAAAATATTCTCTTATTCTCCTCTTATATCGACTATTATATCTTTCACCATCTCTTATTCTCCTCCTATACCTAACTATTATTTCTTTCACCACCGCCTTTCATATTGCATTCTCCTTCTCTTTCTTCTCATCTCTCTTTTCTTTTCTTACGAATCTATGAAAAATATTTCCTTCTACTCCTCCTTCTCCTCAACCATTTTTTCTTTCACCACCATCTTTCTTATTGCATTCTCCTTCTATTTCCTCTCATCGTTTCTTAATCATTATCTTTTTTACCACTCTGACCTTTTTGCTATTTTTCTCTTTCTTCAGTTATCCCTTTTCCATCTTCTTCAATAACATTTGTTGCATCATTCAAAACTTACCATTTTTAGTTTAAATGAACAATCTCTTAAAGTCCATGCCGAGTTAATCGTCATAGTTAAAGTTAACACTCAATAGTTAAACTTAATACCTAATAGTCAAAGCTAACACCCAACAATTAAATTCTAATAGTTAAACTTAACATTGAAGCTTTAAAGTTAATATGTAAGCTTTAAAGTCAACATGTGATGTCTAAAATGAACTAAAACTAAGTTTAATTATTAGGTTTTAGGTTTAATTGTTAGATGTTAACTATAAAGCTTATCAATTATCTTTAAAGCTTCAATATTAAATTTAATTGTTAGGTTTTAAGTTTAATTGTTAGATGTTAAGCAAGCTGTTGAGTCTTAATATCGGCATGACTTTAGGGAATGATCCGTTCACGTAAAGGTAATGACATTTGAGTGATGTTACAGCTAATGAGACATAGGAGAAGGTAAGAGTTGGGAGGAAGGTGTAGGCGAAGGAGGAAGGAAAATAAAGGTGGATGCAAAAGCACGAGGATGGAGAAGGTGAAAATGAGATGGATGAGAAAGGAGGGAGGAGGAGGGAGAAAGAAAGTGTAAAAGGAGAGATGAGATTGTTAAAACGTTGTTCGGTAGAACGTTGTTCTGTAATATCTCTTGTTTGATTAATAACAAACTTTTATTTACTCTGATGTATTTGTGAGATGATATATTTCGGTATAAATAGGTACGAATAAATTACGGTTCAAAAGCGATGTAAAATTAACCTGACGTTGATTTGACCTTTAAACTATCGATGGTCATGAGGCACCATAGATGCTCAAGTCAAGTCATCGATGGACTGTAGGAAAGAATCGAGAAATAGAAACCATATTTTGAACCATCGATGGTCTGATCGACCATCGATGATCACAAGAACTATCGATAAACTACTGATCAACAATGGAGAAATCGAAACCGAAATTTACACAATCGAAGGACTACACTCAACCATCGATGATCATTAATGGACCATCAATGATCGTATTCCACCATTGATGGTTAAGGCGTGATTTGACAGCTTTGGTAGATTTTGATTTAATCTCGATCGTTCGTTGATACTTTTGATCTCTATTTGGACTCGATTAGGATATCTCTTTCCATGCTATCAAGGTCTATTTAAAGGAATTAAGGAAAGAATAACAACAAGAAGAGAGAGAGAGAGAGAGAGAGAGAGAGAGAGAGAGAGAGAGAGAGAGAGAGAGAGAGAGAGAGAGAGAGATTACCTAAAAAGAGATCTAATTCTAGGGTTTGTGAGAGAGTTTAATTTGAAAATTCAACCAGGCCTTGTTCAACTTCTTCTCATCGCACTCATCATCGAAGGATTATTTCAGCGAGGAGAAGTGCCCTTTGTGTTTGACTTCCACATCATTTCTTCACGGACCTTTATCGTCATTTGTTTGAAGGGCGGTTTGTTAAAATGGCTGTAAGATTTTTTTAGTTGTGCTTTAAATTATTTTGGGTTGGTTTTGTGTTTCAAACTTGCAAGTTTGACGGCGTACTCAAGCCGAGGTAATTGAGAGTTGGCGTACTCAAGCCAGGTCAATTGAGGGTGTGGCTAGCTAGGGCTAGATTTCTTCTAGTCATTGTGAAGAGTTATGTTAGACGACTGATTTTGGATAGCTTCTGGGCTGCAGTCTTTGAAGCCTACCAAATCGGGTTGTGATTCGGGTGAACTCTAGTCATACTGAAGAAGGCCTTTCGCGAGAAGGAAGAGTGGACCTAGGATTTTTGATCCGAACCACTATAAAAAATCTCGTATATTCCTAAGTTAGTTTGGTTTTAGTTTTTCGATTATTTTATTTCCGCTGCTTATTCTGAGTTAGTTTGGTTTTAGTTTTTCGTATATTCCTGAGTTGTATCAATCCTATTCATCCCCCCTCCCCACCCCCTCTAAGCTTGCATCTCAATTCCAACAGAGAATTGAGTTGAGATAGAGGAGAGATGAGATGAGAAAATGAAGTTGATGAATGAAAGAAAAGGAGGAAGGATGAAAGAAGAGAGGAAGATGAAGATAGGAGGATGGAGATAGAGTGAAGAGGAAGGAAAGGGAGGAAGATGAAAGAGAAAGAAAAGAGGATAAGAAATGGAGGAAAATGTTGATATGAGAAGGGAAGGAGGAAGAGGAAAAGATAAGGGTATTTTAGGGATAAAAAGAAAAGAGTGGAAGAAAGAAAAGTTGGAAAAAGGGCTTAAGCACATTTGACTTTGGTCAATGGGCTAAGTCACATGGTGATTCTTTATTTGGAGCCTAAACACAATTTTTTTATATATATATATATATATATATATATATATATATATATATATATATATATATATATGGAAAAGTGTTCCTAAGGTGACACCTTAAATTCAATATAAGGAAGCACCTTTAAAACTACATTATACACAATCAATTTACTCGATCCACTTTGTTCATATCGATTTATATATTTTGGATGGTATATAAATAAAAATTAGGCATATTGGGATATAGTTCTTGATGCATTAAGTATTTATAAAATTAATAGTTTTCAACAATATAACTAGAGAGACAATGAAAATTATGTGTTGGAATATTAAAACATCATGATTTTCAGTTTATAGATGCTCTATGTCATTTAGATCAAGATGAGTGGAGTAGATCATCGATTGCAATAGTCTAATCCATACATTAAGAGTTGCTTCCTTAGATTGAGTATAAGGTTGGCACCTTAGGAACACTTTTCTCACACACACACACACACACACACACACACACACACACACACACACACATATATATATATATATATATATATATATATATATAGAGAGAGAGAGAGAGAGAGAGAGAGAGAGAGGAAAGTAATAAAATGAGATGGTGAGCATATTCTTATCGTGAGCTAGCCCAATAGGCTACTCGAAATGATGGCGACACCGCCCATCGTGATTTGCACTCATCATGATCTATATGTAGATAAAATTATATTATTTTAAAATTTTAATTATTGCTTTAGCTATGTGTAGAAGGGACGAATGTTAAGGTGTCACTGAAAAATTAATAAACATATCAAACTAGTTTGGTTTATATTTTATAAGACTCTAAATTATGTGAAAATTTTATCATATACATGTGATGACGTGTCGAACAAGATGTACGGTGCCGATCATGAATTTAATGAACCGATTAGTCTAGCTCACGATTAGATTTGAGCTCACTATGTCACAATATCATTACTATATATATATATATATATATATATATATATATATATATATATATATATATATATATATATATATATATATATATATATATATATATATATATATATATATATATATATATATATATATATATATATATATATATAAGTCTTGGTAATTGAAAAAACTCATGAATAAAATGCATGAGCTATTAATGATTTGCACATATCATTACTAGTTATTTAATATTTTGCACATATCATTACTTTACTAGACTTGGTATTTAAAAGCAATTTTTAGAAACATTATATTTTCTTGGGAAAAATTATATTTTCTGAAAAACTTCCAAAAATAATATATATGAAGAATAATATTTTCTAAAAATAATAATTTAAAAAAATAAAATTCTCAGGATTTTTTAAATTTATCAAATATTTTTGGTAAATTTTATATATTTTATGAAAATAATATGTTCAGAGAAAACAATATTTTTGAAAATATTTGGAAAAGAATTGTATTTTAAACAACATTTTGGAAAAATAATATTATCTCATTGAAAATATTAGTTTCCAAAAATAATAATTTAAAAAAATAAAATTCTCAGGAGTTTTTAAATTTATCAAACATTCTTTTGGTAAATTTTATATATTTTTATGGAAAATAATATGTTCATAGAAAACAATATTTTTAAAAATATTTGGAACAGAATTGTATTTTAAAAACATTTTGGAAAAATAATATTATCTCATTGAAAATATTAGTTTCCTTAACTATTATTTTCACATATATAATTCTGATTTTGTTTGCAAATAATATATAATTTCTCAAGAACATATAAATATTCTCAAGAAAATATAATTTTTCTCAAAAATATTTTTAAATAACAAGGCTAGTAAAATAATGATATGTGCAAAGCATTAAGTAGCCTCATGCATTTTATTCATGAGATTTTTCAAATACCATGACTATTAGAGTAATTGAAGCCTAGTTAATGTCTCTTAACCCTTTTTATTTATTTAATTTTTGTATTTGTTTAGCTTTGTTAGATGCACACACTTATTAGACCGAATAAATGCCAACAAATCCATCCCTTTGCATTGATGCTAACCAAACTATTTTAATCACGCCAAACTTCTTCACTACCTATCCCGACACAAGCTACAAATGGACATGTTTCCTTCATCAAGTTTTCTTCATATATCATTGATCTTTTATGTTAATTTCTGTTGCTATTTGTTGGCCCATGAACTCTTGGCCCATTTGATGAAGAGGCCCGTTCACTACTGATGATGTATATAATCCGATCACTAACCTCGGCGAGTTTAGTTTTAAGAGGCGAGTCGCTTTCTCTAAAGCGGCCCGACTCCGATAAAGGGTTCGCTGAAGGAAGGACTGCGGAAGAAGCGGGAGTTGGGATCTCGATGGTTCCTCAGGCGGTCAAGTTAGCGAAGTGGGAGATAGTTTAATGGGCGGGAATTGAGAAGATTGCTTACCACATTAGTTGTTCCGTGTTCTCTCTTATAGGTAGGGTTAAGGGGTATTTAGTCTTTCCATTAGCTTGGGAACCAGGTGAGTCAGCCCTCCTCCCTCCACGTGTGGCCAGGATTGGTGGACATCTCTCCTGCTAGATTGGTGGCCTTCTGAGTGTCAGCCGGGGTAGTCGAGGGTTGGTGTGGTCTATTCGCCATTAATGGGATGGGATTGGCGGCTGTAGCGGCATGGGTCAGTGTCTTAAATCTTGTGAGAGATGGGGAATTAAAGAGGCTCGGTGCATTTAATGTGATGTTGATGGGCTCGAGTCTTGTGTGGGCTGTCGTTTGAGTGGAGAGAATCACGCAGGTGAGAGAAGAGGGGCCGTGGTGGATGGCCGACTCATGCGGCCTCTTAGAGGCGTCCTTGGGATGATTATGAGGAGGGCGATTAGGGCGCCTTATCGTCGCTCTAGAAGGGCGAGTGGCAGAAGGGTAGGCTGGATTCGTTCCACATTGTTTGGAGGGTCGGCAACTTGTAGGAAGGGATCGTGTGCGAGTGGTCGGAGGACGTGACCGCAGCGTCGTCAGAAGAGAGAACGATCGATGGGCCTTCGCACCGCCTTCAGCGTCGGTCATGGCGATAGTCGCTGATGGGCCGGGGCTGGAGTCGGTACATGCGAGGCGGTCGGTGGAGTTGGCGTGGAGGTCCTTGTCGGTCCTCATTGGTAAACAAGCGTTAAGTCGGTCGGCCTTCGGCTTTTCTCTTTAATCAGCGATTAGTGGTTATGACCATAATTGGCCCCTTTCGCTTGGAGTCGGTTGGAAGCGAGTCCAAGTGAAATGTGCCACGGCCGGAGGAGTTTAGTCCAGAATCGTTACATCGATGGGGCGTGGTGGCGTCGGCAGTAGTTTCTTGGCCATTGGCGCCGGGCGAGGTGGGGCCCTCTGGGGCCTTCGCCGCCTCCGGCGGTGCCTCGGGAGTGGGGTTTTAATCCTCTCCGTTGATCGCGAAAGGGCTGTCGATGGGTCCCACCATATAAATAGAGAGTGTGAGAGGAAGGCATTGGCTTCTCTTCCCTCGTTCTGAACTTAGCGATTTTCCGTGGTGGTGAAGGTCAGGCATGGATTCGATCGTCATAAGCAACTTGATGAGTTCCGTTCGAAGGTTACCCGGGCATAAATGAGGTCCTTGCGCTCCGGAGTTCGACATTCTGGTACAAGTTGGAGGCTCCGTGAAATCGTCTCGATTATCTGACCACGCGGCGAGAGGGCCCCCGTATCTCAAACATTTGGAATCGGCCTCCGGTTGCCACTTTGCACCTTTTCTTGAAGGTGTTTGATGAGTTAGGTGTCTCCCCAATGCAAATGGCCAAACTTCGATAGCCATATTAGTCGGCTTCACGTCATCTGCCGTTGGCTCTCGATTCGTAGGCGATGGCGTCTTTGAAACCCGCTTACGGCGTCCAGTCGAAGGCGCCTCACTATTACCTCGGATGTGGGAGAATTCAAGGTTATCCTTGATCGCCCAAGTCGATCAAAGGGTGGAAAACGAGGTTAAATGCGGATCAGGGGCGACTTCGAACTTAGGGTGTGCGTCGGCGAGATCGGAGAGAAACCTAGAGCCTACATCCTTGTCGGTAGAGCATGTGAGCTGGAAGCAGTCGTTAACTACGGGGCAGCGTCACGATGGGCGCCTTGCTCGGCAGTCGGTTCACGGCTTCATGGGATTTCGTCCATTCCTCCTAGCCCTTGATGGCGAGGGCTTATAGCGTGACTTCGGAGCAGTCGGAGGCGGCGGGAGGTGAGCCCGCCGGATGAGAGCTCCGGAGGAACCGAAGAGGCGGTTAGCTCGGCAATAAGCAGGCGGAAGTCTGAGCGATCCTCGAGGTCGCTTCCATGGAAGTAGGTGAAGGCCGACACAGGGGCGGCTTGTGAAGCGGTCGTTTATCGAAAGATATCATGTGAGCCCGATTTAGGAGGACGGCAAAAGCAACCATGGTCCCAGAGGTGCTAGGCGGGGCGGGAGAGAGTATGGAGCATCCGATAGGAGAGGAGTTGCTAGAGTCGGAAGGGCGGGAGGACGACCGACCATCGGCCGAAGCGAGAGGGAGGTCGGCTAAAGTAGAGTGCGGACCTCGAATCTATGGGGGTGGCTCCCATGAAGCGGTATTCCATGTGGGAGGCGTAAGCCGGGCCGGGGTCGATCATCGAGGATAGCTCATCACCGGCGGGGAAAAGAACCGGCCGGTGTCCCGGGCGGGTTTTGCTCCAGCGGGGTGGCCCTCCTCCTATCGCGGTTGAGGTGAAGGTGGAACCATGAGTAAGGCGTGATGATGGGGCTCTCTCTCCCTCGGCGTTATGATGGGAGCGGATCTGAACATCGGCATAAACGGCATGGTACACGGATGCTTTCGCTTCGTCGGTGTTAAGGTCGAGCTATGTACAAGGAAAAGGCAGTTCGGCTGCCGCGGATCGGAGATTTTGGCGATTCCGATGTCGGCTGCATCATCTGCGGAGTTATTTGACCAGGGATGTTTGGTGGAGGAGCGAGGCTATTCGATCAGGCTGCGTCGGGGCCATCAAGCCTATGAGAGGCCGAGAGAAGCATCGGCTCAGGCGCCCGAGCGAGGACCTAGGCCAGAGCTATCAAGGAGCTTTCAATTAGCGGGCGAGCTTGATGATTGGCGGCGTGAGATGGAGGTTAGGACCAAGTCATCGGGGAACTCAAAGCGTCGAGGGAGAATGTTGGTCGATATAGCGATCTCGGCAGCGCCAGGGGGCGAGGAACGAGGAGTCGTCCGGCGTTATAAAGCCTTGACAGGCGGCAGGCGCAGGTCAGCTGAAGCGAGTCATGCTCGCCAAAGGCTCGGATTAAGCGGAGAGTCGGTCGCCGTGGAAAGGTAATGCGACTTAAGGAATCCTTAAAGCGTGGCGGAGGAAAGGCGAAACATCACGAGTGGTTCGATCATCGATCATCGAGAGAACAAAACCGACCGGCCATCATCGAAGAATACCGACAAAGCGATGGGAAGGTCGAGGTTGCTCGGCACGTAAAGGGGTTGTGACTTCATAGTTAAACAACTACCGTCCAGAGTATCGGGGTCGAGGCGGCCGATATCCTCCAGTATAAGCCAGGCGGACAGATCTCCTCGAGATTTGGTGGCGGGTCGCGAGGATCACGACCTAGGCGACAACGCGCCGAGGAGGGAGAGGAGGACGGATCATCAGCGGTGGTTCTAGCGATGCCGACCGAATCCGTAGTTTAGGATTTAAGCACTTTCGTTTGTAATGTGTCGGTGATGTATTTTGTACTTGTCAAATGAATGAATGCAATAAGAGTTTGTTTTAAGTAGTTGTGTTTTGTGTAAACTTTCTATGGCTGAGGTTATTTGGTGGATTGATTTGGGATGGTCCTCCATTGGTATTTGCCAGGATGGCCTCGTTAGTTGAGTCGGCCTTTGGGGTCACTTGTTCTTGTTCAGCCGGTTCATTGGGCGGTACGTCGATCCATGAGGACAAAAGCGGGCTTAGTTTTTAGGCGCCTTGCTGGCCGATAAGCCTTGGCGTCGGTACTTTAGCCGTCGAGGCAATTCGGCGAAGAGCGTGGGCCATAAAGGCGGGCTTTTCAATTTTCAGCGGCGGTTCGCGTTTGAGCATCAATCTCGACCGTTGGGTTGAAGCGCCCGAGAGCGGACCGTGGGTATTCTGGGTGTCTATATATACCCTTACTCCATTTGGGGATTTCTTTTTGCACTTTCTAAAGACCTATCCTCTTCTTCTTTCTCAAAAGCAAATTTTCTGCCATGGCTGCTTCTACTCCCGCTCCTGTTGACAGGATCGCCAAGCTCAAATCTTAGCTTGTCGAAGAGGGACACGGAGGATCCTGAGCGGCACGATCTTCTGTAGGGTTCCACAGTTTCTCTTGAGAAAAGCGGCGCCATTGTCGATCATGGCGGATAGATACCTCTTACATGGCACTTGGACAATGGATTGCGCCTCCCTATGCGGCGTTAAGTGAAGAGGCTATGCGAGCGGCTCGGGGTGTCTCCAATGCGGTTGCCCTAGCGCCATCCTTCACGATAATGGCGTTCTTGGTGATTGTCACCGTGTGAAGGTGGTGCCGACTCTTCAACTCTTCGGCAACCTCGTCCGCGGTGAGGCGACAAGAAGGGCGCCCATTTCTTCTTGGTATGTGGGTGGTCGGTTTGTCGACATTCCGGACTTCGAATAAAATTTGGAAGAACAAATTAAATGCAGGTTTTGGCGCCCGGCCGAATTGGCACCGTTCATGGCGGAGATCAACAAAGGCGGCTGAAGAATCTTCCTCTCTCGTGGGCGAGAGCGCGACACAGACGAGGTTTACGTCATTATTGAGGTGCGGAAGGGCTATAACTTGTTCGACAGCGGGTAGCGGGGCTATCCTTGGATTCGACCGGCCCAGGGTCGGCGAGGACAAGGAGAAGGAGCTGCCGAGGTGGCCCCACAACAAGCCGAGGATCCCAAGAGTGGGGATCTAGTCAACCAAAGGCTTCTGAAATGCGGCTTCAAAAGAAGGTCAGGAGAAATTTGTCAGGTGCGGAAGCGCCAGCAGTGGAGAAGTTTGAAGAGTTAAGCGGCTAAGGCGCAGTGAAAACTCCCTCCGTCAGGAACGCCCAATGGCGAAAGAAAGAAGAAGCGAGAAAGAAAGAGTTAGAGGCGGAAGAGAGCAGTTGAAGGCGGATCTCCGGCAGGCGAGGCGAACTAGGGGCCATTGGGAAAAGTGCCGTCCGCAGTCCTCAGCAACGGCTGGCGGATTCGTCGGAGGGGCCGATCCCAGTGTGGCTCTGCTTGATGTGAGGGGTATGCGGCGGCGAGAGAACTGCCCGACCAAATGATGGAGGCAGCCCTGCGAGGAGCCACTCGAGAGGCGGGGAAGGCGGCTGCCTCGGAGGAATCGGCTCCGTGGGACCTGTGAGCACTCAAGGACTTGGGCATAGAGCTTCCTTTAAGTCATCAGTTAGGGTGGGTGGCTTGAGGTGGAGAGGCTGCGATCGGCTCATTGGCAATGTCTGTGGGAGGTACTACGGCAGGGGAGCCTTCCCTAGGCGATAGATTCATCCACGAGCATTCCCTCCTTAGAGAGGGCGGTGCTTCTCTCAAGGTGGGGGCGGTTCGTCGCCTCCGGGCAGTTCACTCTCCCCGACAAGGATCTCTGGAGGAGACACCCTCGGCGACCTCCGGCAAGCCCTCTTGAGTTACCACACTCGAGGGGCCTTGGTAGGGAAGGCTTCTGTGCGGTTGTCTTGCGCCATGAATGCCGTGGGCGACTTGGCGGAGAAAGCGGTCTGAAAGGAAGCCGGAGAAGCGGCAAAGCGGAGAAGTTGGAAGTCGGCGCCAAATGGCGCGTTGAGTTGGAGAGCCAAGCAATCTTCGATCGCGATCTCCAAGCTCAACATTGAAGCGGTGGTAAATCATCAGCGAAATTGAAAATCGTTCCGGTTAAGCAGGCGGTCGAAAGGAAGATAAAGTGGAAAGGCTGAATCGAGAAATTTGGAGAAGGCTGGGCCGAGAAGTCGAAGCCGAACTGAGGTCGCCCGATGAGTCAAAGCCTCCTCAGTCAGTTGTGGGCGGCAAATTGATCGAGGCTCGGCTCAAGTCGGCAACGTCGGAGGAGGGCAAGAAGGAGGTCATTGAAGAGTATAGGCAGGGACCTATGGGGAAAGTGGAACTGCACTGAAGCGGGCTATGATTACTTGAAAGCGCAACTTTCTTGGAAGCCCTGATCTGAGGCTCACATATCCCCGAGTGGAGGGTTCCTGCGCGTCCTCAAGGCAGGAAGCGGGGGAGCAGGAGTGCAACTTGGCTGGCGAGACGACCCGATGAGGATGAGGGCGACGGGGAGGACGAGGACGAGGATGAAGAGGGGGGAGACGGCGGCGAGGGAGGAGATTAGGTCGCCCAAGCATCTTGTTCTTTTTGTTTTTGCATTGACAAGATTGTCTTATGTTTGTAATACATTTTACTGGTGAATGACAATTGAATTCGCGTCTGCGCCAACTCTTTCCCCTTTTTTTGGCCCTTTCTTAGGCTTTGTGGCAATAGCGACTTAGTAGGACTAGCCGTCCTCTATGTTTTATGCGATATGGCAAATGGGTCGAGGCGCGGTGCGTCGCCCGATCGGCCTAATTAGTAATTCAGCTCAATTCGTGGTGGCCGTAGTGAGTGGGGTCGATAGCAGGTGATAGAATTGGTTGTCGGCTGTGGAGGGTGACTATTAGTTCCTCGATTTGGGTATAGGTGTTGCCAATGGGCGTCCTTTGGTCGTGACTTTTAAACTTAGGGATGGGCGGTTGGTTTCATTTAAAGGCAGGCGGTGTTTTCGAGATGGCGATTCAGTTTCGGGTGACCCTCCGAGTTCCACACTCTTAATTTCTTCCGTTGATCACGAGGGGCTTAGCATTTATGGGTTCTATTATAAATAGGGGAGGCCATTACTTATCGTGCTCTCGTTAGGTTGGTGGCTAGTGTCTTTACTCGTCATCTCTAAGGTTTCAAATTGGGGCGCCGGTGAGTTTCTTTGAGATGGTTGGAACGTGGGGTGGATTCTCTCCCGAGTCCACCATCTTGAGGTTTTCGAGAGTGCAGTAGTAGTTAGGTCATCGTGAAGGAAGGGGAAACCCTGGTTAGCATCCGACAATTGGGGCATGGTTTGTGATAGATCCTTTGTATCTATTTTAGTAAGAGATAGTGGGGCGTTGAGTCTATCTCAGAAGAAGGCTGTTTGTTTACATCCATGGATTGATTTATTGTCGATGATATGGAGCCATGGGGTCAAACACCCCAAAATCCTTTGGCGATGCTTCACTCGGCTTAGGCAGGAGTGGTGAGGATCGACGAGGAAAGTCGAAGATCTTGAAGGTGGCAGCGACCATTTGGGCCGCCCATTTAGGCTTGTAATTTCAATTTTCCTTTTATTTTGGTATTTGGTCTGCGATTGTAAGCTTTGCTTGGAATATTAATGAAAAGTCGTATTTCAAGGATGGTTGTTCATTCGATTCATTCATTTCTCCCTTTTTTTGTGTTTGTGAAAGCAATTCGGCCCTTGTGGGGCTTATAATAAACACAAGTAGGCCAAAGCAGATTAGGCCCACGTGGGGCTTACAATAAACAAGTAGGCCCGAGGCAGTTAGGCCCAGTGGGGCTTACAATAAACATGAGTAGATCGAGAAGGCAATTCGGCCCACAGTGGGCCACAACAAACAAGTAGACCAGAAGCAGATTAGGACCTATGGGGCTTACAATAAACAAGTAGGCCGAGAGCGGATTGCCCACATTGGGGCTTACAATAAACATGAGTAGATCGAGAAGGCGAATTCGGCCCAGGAGGACACAACAAACAAGTAGACCAGCGGATTCGGCCCTGTGGGGCTTACAATAAACAAGTAGACCAGCGGGTCGGCCCACAATGGGGCTTACTTCTGAATTATTGTCGCCCGGTGTGGTCGTTCCGGACGCCATCGGCTCGCTAGTTGGGTGTATAAGGGCTGTCTTCATCTGCGATTCCTTTGTCAAGCTTCAGTTTGGTCCCGAGCCACGATGCGGCTCTTACGATGGCGGGAGCTCCCGCGGATGAAGGCTGGCCGGCTCCGCGTGGGAAGCGGCGACTCCGTAGGGGCGACCGCGTGGGTGGGTGCCTAGGACTTGCGTGGCGCTAGGTCTTATTTGGCCGAGCGATCTACATTTTGAGGAAAAGAGCAAGCTGGCCGGCTCGCGTGGGAAGCGGCGACTCCGTGGGGACGGCCGCGTAGGTCGGTGCCTAGGACTTGCGTGGCGCCTAGGTCTTATTTGGCCGAGCGATCTACATTTTGAGGCAAAGAGCAAGCTGGCCGGCTCGCGTGGGGCGGCGACTCCATAGGGGCGGCCGTAGGTGGTGCAGGACTTGTGTGGCGCCTAGGTCTTATTCGGCAAAGCCGATCTACATTTTGAGGCAAAGAGCAAGCTGGCGGCTCGCGTGGGAAGCGGCGACTCGTAGGGGCGGCCGCGTAGGTCGGTGCCTAGGACTGCGTGGCGCCTAGGTCTTATTTTCGCAGAGCCGACTGCTTTGAGGCAAAGAGCAAGCTGGCCGGCTCGCGTGGGAAGCGGCGACTCCGTAGGGGCGACCCGCGTAGGTGGTGCTAGGACTTGCGTGGCGCCTAGGTCTTATTGACCCGGCGGCGTTAGGTCGGTGCCTAGGACTTGCGTGGCGCTAGGTCTTATGGGAATTGAGTCACATGGAAGCCGCTGACTTAGCGGTGGATATGCTCCTTGACTTCGACTTGGCGTGGTTGGGCAACCCGTTTTGACTTGGCGAGTAGGGTGTGGTTACTTAATTGAGCGAGTGGGATCACACGCCGCGACTAGGTGAAAGGGTTCCTTGATTTCGTCCTAGCAGGAATGCCTCAACTTCGACTTAGTGAGAGTGGTAGGTTAAGCTTGACTAAGTAAGTTGGGTCGCTGTCTCAACTAGGTGAGAAGGGTTCCTTGACTTCGGCGTGGCGAGAAGGGTTCCTTGACTTCGACCTAGCGAGGAAGGTGGCTGAACTACACCCGATAAGGAAGTTACCTCGACTCAAACTAAGAGAGTGGGATGTCCGGCTTCGTGTTAGGAGAGAAGGGCGTACCTCGACTCACCCGTGAAGAAGGTCCAAACTTCGGCTAAAGTAGTATCCCGGACTTGATAGGCAGTGGATCTTCACAATTAGCTTTTGGCGGGAAGGCGGTTTGATCTACCGTGTGGTGAACATTTAAGGCGCTCCTTGCACCATTTAAGACAAGGAGGATTGTCGAGGCAAAATTCTATTTATATTGATGGCTTTTGGCGAGATTTACAATGCAAATTTATTGAAAAAACTTCTGAGGTGTTCTATGTTCGGGGGATGTGGTAGGACTCTCCCATCGGGACTTAGGCGATATGTTAGGGCGTGGTTCTTGAGGGCGGTGTAGGGTCCTTCCCAATTGGGGCCAACTTGCGTCACGGTGTCCTTGTCGAAGGCCGCCTTCCTCCGCACTAGATGGCCAGACTTGGAATCTCCTCGGTCGGACTTCTTTGTTGTAATGTCGGGCGATCGGTGATTGACAACTTGTCGGTGTAGAGGTTGCGGGATCTCCTCCATCAAGTCCGGTGTCCTCGGCGTCCCTCGGAGTTTGTTTCTTCATCAAAGTGTTGGAGTGGGATGGTGGGCATCCGGACCTCAGGGTCACCACGCTCCATAAGTCGGCATGAATGGGGTTTCCCGGTTGAATTCTTGTGGGTGGAGTCACTCATGCGACCATAAGATGCTTTGGTTCTTCAACCCAATTAGGAAGTGCTTGGAAACCTTCTTCTTCAAAGCTTGGAGGATGCATTTATTGGCCCGTACGCGCACTTGGGGTGGGCTCCGAAGCCGAGCAGGCTTGATCCTCCATTCTTCACAAAAATCTTGGAATCCCATTCTTTGGCGGGTGCTGGTTGTCGGTGATGAATGGCGAGGGCCTTCAAACCGGCATCTGATCGACTTCAAGCAAAGGCTGGTGATGTTGGTCTCCCGATCTTCGCCAAAGGCTCGGCCTCGATCCATTTGGTGAAGTAGTCGATAGCGACTATCGAGAATTCTGTGCCGAAGCAATGGGAAGTGGCCCGGATATCGACCCCATTGGGGAAAGGAAGAAGATAGTAAGTTACGTGGCGGCTCACGGGGATCTCTGCGAAGAATTGACACACATTTGGAGACAAGCGTGGGAGTCGGCCACAATGGTCGACCGGTAATATCCTTGGCGTATAATCTTAGGCGAGTTCTTGCTCTGGGTGGTTTCGCGAGGTGCCCTCGTGGATTTCCCTTAGAACATAATCGGCTTGGTCGGAGGCAGAATAGGAGCCGCTGCCTGGTAGGAGACGACCGATAGAGTGGCGTCGATCATGAGAGCAGGCTGACCCTCTGCAAGCTCTTAACCCACCGGAATTGGTGGAGTAGGAAGCCGCGATCAAGGTGGATGAAAGGTCCGCAGCAAAGATTCCCGAAAGGTCGATGCATGACATCGATGGGTCTCCACTTAATCTTTGGAGTGTGGGAGTGTGTCGGCGAAGATGGGTCGGGCTTCTTAGGAACTAGTTGATGCTAGCTTTGCAGGCGTCGGCTTTCAGCGTTGCTTGCGAGGACTGGATGATCTTGAAGTTGGCGAAGTGGGGAAGCGAGGTCCTTGGCGATCTTGGTATTGAGCCATCCTCTTATCTTTGGCGTATTGCGTTGATCACGATGAGCGACCAGCGAGAGTCGGCCCGGCTGATTAGGCTTCGGCCTTGGCGCTAGAGGCGATGAGCCGTGTAAGGGCTTCATATTGGCTTCATTGTTGGCGGGGAACAGGCGATGGGCTGCTCGTGGCTGTTCCGGAGGCTGCGGGCGGCCGGCCGCTCCTGCCTCGCGAGGATCGAGTCCACCTTCAACTCCCGCCCAGGCGACTTGATGCGGCTTGGAGTTCGAGGACCTGGGGAAGTGCTGCGGCTTCGGCGGCTTAGGGGTATGGATTGGCGAGTAGCTAGGTCATCTGCTTTGCCATTTGGCGAGGTGGACTCTGAGGAAGTCGGCCAATGCTGGCGCTTTTATGGTGGTCACGTCAGGCGCGAACATCATATTAGCTAAGCTCGGCCAGGCCACGCCACCATCCTCCCGGATGTGGTGGGACTCCCCAGGGGATTTCTTCATCGGAGGCTCGTCCGCGACGATGATAGGATCGCTTGGAAATGCGGGCGTAACCTGCGAGCCGTAGTGATGAGTCGCGGTACCCACCGACTAAGGGGTAGTTCAACTCCCACGCCCTCAAGATCCGGTGACATAGTAGGCCGGCTACGGATGTGGTCTTCTTCTCTAACTAGCTTGAGCTCAGCTTGGTGAGGCGGCCCAATCTGAGTGGGGTCTCCCCTTCCTTGGTTGGCTCGGGGCGGTTTGGTTTCGAGATATGCTTTGAGTTCTCTGAGCATCACTCTTGGTCCCTCCAACTTCTTCTTGGGATCTTTGGCCTCGAGAACTTTGAAAAAAGGGAGGCTTCTCTGTAGACTTGGGCGAGAGCCCCAAAGGCGGCTATCTTCCCATTGAGCTTACGAATGTCCTTCATGGTGCTTGGCTCGGGAAGTCATTTCGATGGCTTCTATCTTCTCAGGGTTGATTTCAATCCCTCTCAGGTGATCATAAATCGAAATTTTCCGCCTCCAAAGCATTTGGTGGGTTGAGCTTCATCGTGTCTTGAAGGGTGGCGAAGGTCTCCTCAGTCGGTGGCGTGGTGTTTGCCAATCAGACTTCACCAGATGTAGATCACGTGAGGCCTCCACATTCTGGTAGTTGGGCCTTGAAGATCTTGTTGACCGGTCTACGGTAGGTCAGCGCCCGCATTCTTGAGACCGAAGGGCATCACTTTGTAGCAAAAGGTGCCTCGATTCGGTGATGAAGGGCGTCTTCTCACGCGTGCCGCCATGCGGATCTGGTTGTAACCTGAAAAGCATCTAAGAAACTTAGCAACTGATGCCCCGCGACTTTCGGCCCACCAACCGATCAATTCGGAAGGGGTAGCTATCCTTAGGGCATGCTTTGTTGAGTCGGTGAAGTCGGCGCCGTCCCTCCATTGCCGCTAGACTTCTTCACTAGGGCGGCGTTGGACAACCACTCGGGTATTGGACCTCGAATGAAGTCGGCTCTCGGGGCATTTCGACCTCCGGTACTGCCGCTGCTTTCCGGGCCCAGTGTCTCTTCTTTTGTCGAACCGACGACATGCCGATTCGACCGAGAGCTCATAATGCAAATGGCGTCGGTGAAATGCGGCATGTCCTCTGGGACTCCAAGCAAACACATCAAGATTAGCTAAGAGAAAGCAATTATCGCACCTCTTAATGGTTCAGGAGGTTGGACCCGATCTGAGTGCCCTCTGGCCCTTGTGGTCAATGGGGATCTCATGGAGGTCTTCATTGGGTCGTTCTCTGCGCCTCCGTCCTCTCTTGAGTTGGCGAGCCGTCTTCTCAATGGGCATTGCGGTCGCGACTCCTTTCCCCTTTGTGGTGAGTGAGACTCGGGCTTCCTTACGGTGGCTTGGACCGTCAGGCCCCTCTTGGTGTGGGAATTTGATCATCGATGGTAGGTGGGCGGGATGGCCCGCAAGAGGTGGAAGGCGTTGACCCAGATGACATTATCTTGACTTGATGTCCATCACCTGGCTGGACATTGATGGTTGATTGGCATGGCGGTTGACCTGGTCGGGGAAGGGTGATCGACCTTAGGGAAATGTCCGTGAAGCCAATCGGGGACCAATGGGTTGGAGCTTGGACGGTCGATGCCCATCTTTGTTGAATCGTCAAAAAGCGGTATGTCGACCGAGCTCGGTGTCGATCATGATCCTCTTCACCTTGAAGCCGTGGATGTCGGTGATATGGCGATGGGGTCGTGGAAGCGTCTCGACTCCTTCCGTCCGCCTCGGCGAAAGAGATGGACCGCGTCGACCTTCCGCCTCTTGTCGCGTTTGTTCACACGCAAAGCATGTCTAGCATACCTCTTCGGGCGTTATTGGACTCCCCTCTAAGGTCGGACCTCCGTGATGGTGTTGATGACTCCCGACTCCCTTGGCCGGCTTCCACGTGCTCAGAGTGGTCGGGCACTGGGGCCCGAGAGCAAGGTGGGTGGTCGTCCCTCGGCTTCTGCTCTCGGTGGATCAAATTCTTCAAAAGCCTCTGCGGATGAGGTCTTCAATGTCCTTGGAGAACACGGCACTCTCACGGTGTCGTGGCCGTGTCCGTGGTATCGGCAGAGATGTAGGTGAGTCTCTCTTGCTCGGTCCGCCCTCATGGCCGGGGGCTTGTGGAGGAGCCCCTCTCTGGGCCTTGTCGGGGGCCCGAAAGGGGAGTATTGAGGGCTGTGAACGGAGGGGCGTCTGCTCTTCTATCCTCCCTCTGTCGAGAAACGACCATTGCGGTTGTTCTTGGGAGGAGGATTTCTTGGGATGTGCCTCGGCTCTTCTCTCCGTAGTGCGGACCGACCTAGTGGGATGGGCGGCTGGAGGCGTATGTGGTCGGTGAGGAGGATGAGGAGATGTGCTGCTTGGTGGGAAGTCCGGGGTAGTTGCGGTCGTCTTGTTGGACTCGGCTGCGTGGCGATCTTGTATGCTTAAGCTTCTTCCATGTTCATGTAGGCATGGGCTTTGGACATCAAGTGCTCGTAGCTCTTGATGGGCTTCTTGTTGAGGAGCTTTAGGCAGTCGCCAGTGCTGACCCGCCACGAGGCCGCCATGCGACTTGGCTTCCTTGGTCTTTGACTTCTAGCCTCTTCGCTGAAACCTCTTGATGTAGGCTGAGGCTCTACTTGAAACTCTGCTTGGTTTGAATGAGCACTGCTTGGAGGCGGTTTGGGCTTAGCATTGGCCAAGAAATGGTGTATGAGCTATTTCGAGTTCTTGAAGGCTGTAGATGGACTTCTTCTCCAACGAGTTCCACCATAGCTTGCTTCCGTCAAGGTACTTGAGGCTGTGGCGGTGTAACTTAGGTGCTTGCATCATGATCATGGTGTTGTAGTAGTCTTGCACATGCTGGGCCGGGTCCACATAGCCCGCATACTTGTCCATCGTCGGCATCTTGAACTTCTCGGCCGGGCTTGTGGCGATGGAGTCGGTGAAGGGGTGCTCCCTCAGATGGCGTCGGCAGCAAGGCGGGTATACTTGATTGTAGTCGCCCGGTGTGGTGGGAGGTTAGGGAGTAGTCACCATGGTAGCGGTGTGAGTCTGGAGGCTGGCCGTGATGATCTACGCCTTGGTGGGAGAAGGGCTTTCATCGGTGGTCGAATGCTAGAAGCGGCGCCTAGAAGCTGGCGCCATGGGGGGGCTGCCCTCTGCGGGGTGAGGTGGCGCCTCCAGTGATCCCTCCGTGACTTGTCAAGGTGGGGAGTCGAGGCGGGATGCCCTCTGGTAGGCCCGGTACCTTGCCGGCCGATGGGAATAATGTTGTGGAAGTGGCCGCCGTTATTCTTGATGGCGCTCTTTATGGCTGAAAGCCGAGGGAGAAGTGAAGAGTCATTACACAAAAGCACAGGCAGGCATGCATGGTGGCTTGCATGGGTTGGGTGATCTTCTCGGTGGATTCACGGTTGGGCTTGAGTGACATAGCTCGCTTGTAGGTTCTCGACAGGAAAAGATCATCATTCTGCTACAAGAAGAAGAAAGGAGGCCCCACGGTGGGCCAAACCTGCTGATGTATATAATCACAGTCACTAACCTCGGCGAGTTTAGTTTTTAAGAAGCGGAGTCAGCTTTCTCTCCTAAAGCCAGGCCGACTCCGACCAAGGGTTAGCTACTGAAAGGAAGGACACAACGGAAGAAGCGGAGTTGGGATCTCCGATGGTTCCTCAAGCGGGTCAAGTTAGCGAAGTGGGAGATAGTTTAATGGGCGAGGGAATTCCTGCTGAGAAGATTGCTTACCACATTAGTTGTTCCACGTGTTCTCTCTTATAGGTAGGGTTAAGGGGTATTTCCAGTCTTTCCATTAGCTTGGGAACCACCGGTGAGTCACCTCCTCCCTCCACGTGAGCCGAGGATTGGCCGGACATCTCTCCGCTAGATTGGCTGGCCTTCTGAGGTGTCAGCAGGGGTAGTCGAGGGTTGGTGTGGTCTATTCGCCATTAATGGGATGGGATTGGCGGCGCTGTAGCGGCATGGGTCGAGGTGTCTTAAATACCGTGAGAGATGGGGAATTAAGGGCCGCTGCATTTAATGTGATGTTGATGGGCTCGAAATGCTTGTGTGGTCGTTTGAGTGGAGAGAATCACGCAGGTGAGAGAAGGGGGAGCATGGGGGATGGCCGACTCATCACGACCTCTTAGAAAGTCCCGGATGATTCGTGAGGAGGAGGATGATTGGGAGGGCCTTATCGTCGCTCTAGAGGGCGAGTGGCCAGAAAGGTGAAACTGGATTCGTTCCACATTGTTTGGAGAATTGACAACTGTGTAGGAAGGGATCGAACGCGCGGGTCGGAGGGACGACCGACACCGCTCCGCCGCCCGAGAGAACTGCCGATGGGCCGACTTCCGCACCGCCTTCGGCCGGTCATGGCGATAGTCGCCTAATGGACCGGACTGGTCGGTACATGCGTGCCGGTGGGTTGAGGTCCTTGTCGGTCCTCATTGGTAAACAAGCGCTTCGTCTGACGGGCCTCTTTAATCACCGATTAGTGGTTATGACCATAACACTTACCTATTTATCCGACCTCGTTCTTTTCCCTCTTGGTCCGGCTGCCTTTCAAACCCTAGTTTACTCTCCCCTTCGCCGGTCGCTTTGAAACCCTAGAAATCTATCTCGTGACGGCCGCCTCTTCTCTATATATAGAAGGGTTGGTAGTAGCTCGAGGGTAGAGAAAGAGAGGGACTTTGTGCGTCCTCTCCCCTTTTCTCTGAGGCTTTTCCCGCCCATTTGAAGCGATCCCCTCTTTCTTTGTGAGAGACCGAAGGCTTTCTCCCCTTGTGTCCTTGGTGGTGCACACGAAGGAACATCGCGGATCGGTTGAAGCAGCCGAGCCAAACAACGGCGACATAGATCCTCTACAGCGGTATCGAGCTCGCTGAGTCGCCGCTGCTCAAAACCGCCGGTGCCTGCCGCCGGACTCTGAAGTCGCCGACGCTCCAGCCCATCGAACCGCCGCCGTTCCAGCCTATCGAACCGCTGCCGTCAGTCAAGCGGGTAAGGTCAAAACCTATCCTAGGGTTTTGCTTTCGGGTAAAGGGACGAAAACTGTGGTAGTTGCTCCTTTAGTTGACGCCGTATCAATTTCCTCTGCATTTGTCGATATTATTTCCATTTGATTTTGCGTCAAATTAAAATTTCATTTGGTCGCAGGATACCCTTGTCTTAAATTTCGGTGAAGAATGTCTCTACTAATCACTATGGTATGGTTCAATATGGTTTGGTTCCGTTAAGCGAAAAATCGATTTTAGCATTTGGAAACAAAAATAAAATGTATTTTAATTCAGCCAGGTCCGTTAGGGCTATTGGTCGACTTATTTGGCTTCCATTAATCAAGAAAAAGGGTCAAATGAACGAAAATGCATGTTCCACAATTTATTTAAACTTATCCGACTTTGTGCTTAGAAAAGTTAGAATTTTGGAATCGCTAAAATCCTTTGGGATAAACTTAAAGAACTCTATACGTAAACCTCTTTACCCAAGAAAATATTTTTGCTTAAAAAATTTTTCAAATTTAGATTGATATGTCTAAGGACATTGAGGAGAACCTAGATGTTTCCACAAAACTTATTTGGACATTAAGTTAATATACTCTATTGCACTTCTAAATGCTATTCGACTCATATAGTGATGTGAAATCGCTATTAAATATGGTAGAGATGAGGTTACCCTTGATATTGTAATCAATGGTCTTAAGAGTAAGGAATTAGATTTAAAACATTCGGGAAAAATAAAATTCGGTGAGGTTATGCATGTGAGGGTAGGCCCAATAGGTCTAATAACCAAAAGAATGCAAGTAATGGGGAATCAAGTAAGAAAAAATTTGAAAATGGAAGGGGTAGATCTAAGTCCGTGTTTAAAGTTAAAAATTCTATAATTATCATGAAACCGGTCACTTTATTAAATATTGTCCTAAACCTAAGAAATATCAAAGAAATGATCATGCTAATATGGTACATCTGTGAGGGCAAAATGGGTGAAATTTTCATGATTAATACTCTTTGTGATTATGCATATTTGAACTTCGTGTTGTCCGATTCTTTGTATAAATCGATTGGTTATTAGACTCTGGTTGTACTTTTCATATGACTCCTTTTAAAAACATGTTTTCAAACTACAAGAAAATAGAGAATGGCTTTGTGTCAATGGCAAATGAAAAGAAAAGCAATATTTTAGGAACCGGTGATGTATGCCTTAGGTTTTCTCTCGGTTCGAAGTTTACTTTGAAGAATGTTAGGCATGTTCTGATTTAAGTTATAACTTGATTTCTTGTGCATCTCTAGAAAATGATGGTTTGGAGGAAAATGAGGTAAAGGGGTTATGAAAATTCGAAGGGTCTCTTGTTATTTTTAATGAAAAACAAAATAACTTGTATGTTTGTCATGTCAACCTGCGGCTTGATTCGTTAACTCGGTGATAGGTGATAAATCTATTTTATGGCATAATAGATTAGGTCACATGAGTAATAAAGGATTAGAAATTTTGCATAAAGGAGGTCACTTTGGTAGTGATAAAATATCCACCATCCCTTCTCGGAATCTTAGGTGCTAGGAAAACAACATAGGTTAGTTTTCCCGCTTCTTCTTTTCCTAATCGGCCTAAGTGTATCGATATACTTGAATATTTACATGCCGATGTGGGGTCCCTCTAGTGTTCCTAATGATGGAGGGAACCAATATTTTCTTTCCATAATTGATGATTACTCTAGGAAAGTTTGGTTTTACTCATGAAATAAAAATCTAAAGTTTTGATAAATTTAAAACCTGAAAGTTATGATTGAAAACCAAACGGAAAGAAAATTAAAACTCTTAGAATAGATAATGGTCTTGAGTTTTGTAACAAATAATTGAATGACTTGTGTGCTACTTGGGGTATTAAAAGATATAAAACTGTTCCCTACACACCACAGCAAAATGGGGTTGCTCAAAGGATGAATAGAACTCTCTTAGAGAGGGTGAGGGCTATGTTGGCCACATCCGGGCTCTCCAAGAAGTTCGGGAGAAGCTGCTTTGTATCGGCTTATTTGATTAATAGGTCTCCTTCTGCTCCCTTAGGAGGGAAATGCCCTGAATTTGTGTTCACGGGCAAACCTCTTGATTTAAATAATTTGAGAATTTTTGGGAGTGCTCGCTATGTGCATCAAAGGATTGATAAGTTAGAACCTAGATTTAAGAAATGTGTTTTCTTAGGATACCTCAAGGGGTAAAAGGTTATAGGCTTTGGAATAAGAGTGAACCGGTTTAAGATAGTAATAAATAGAGATGTTGTTTTAATGAAAATAAATTTCCTTATTTATCTTTACATGTTCCTATTTCGAAAATGATGCTCCAAATGAGGTGGAGCAAATGCCTATTATTAATCAACCCAATTACCTCAAGAGAAATTGAATGATATAATTATTGAAAATCAAGATGAGATTATTCCTAATGAGGTGGAGCATGATATGTGAAATAGATAACATGCATGATTTGACTGATTATCAACTCACTAGGGATAGAAATAAAAGAACCATTAGGAAGCCTGAAAGATATAGAGATTACAATTTGGCTGTTGTAATATGTCCGAGCTTGGCTTTAATGTGTTTGAATCCCTTGAGTGCAATGAACCTAAGACTTATAGTGAAGCATTAAGGTCAAAATATTCTAAAGAATGGATTAGTGCTATGAAGAGTGAGATGGAATCCCTAAGAATTAACCAAACATGGAAACTTGCTCCTAAACCGCTAGTTGTTCTCAGAGTGGATGTAAGTGGTCGCTTACTGCGAAACAAGAATCAAAGTGTTAGGTTTAAGGCTAGGTTAGTAGCTAAGGGATTTACTTAAAAGGAGGGAATTGATTATGCTGAAATTTTTGCCCTGTTGTCAAATTCACTATTGTTAGAATTATGCTTGCTTTAGTTGCTCATTTTAAGTGGAAATTAAAACAAATGGATGTAACTACCGCTTCTTACATGGTGACCTTGACAAAAATATTTATATGCACCAACCCGAGGGCTTTGTGGACCCTAAATTGCCCGATCATGTGTGTTTGTTAAAAAGGCTTTGTATGGTTTAAAACAATCACCTAGGCAATGGAATATAAGATTTGATAAATGCATGCAATCTTTAAAGTTTAAAAGGAGTTCTCACGATCATTGCCGTATTATAAGAATATAGACTCTCGGTCAGATTTCTTTTAATTTATGTGGATGACATGTTGATTGTTAGCCCTTGTTGAAGTCCATTGAGCATGTTCAAAAATGTCTTTGTGAAAATTTTGACATGAAAGACTTAGGCGATGCAAAAGAATTCTAGGCATGAATATTATTAGAGACAAAACAAATCTACGCTTAGTTTTAAACCAAAGTCCATAATGTCAAAAACTTTTGAGTAAATTTGCTATGTCCGATGCCAACTGTGAATGTGCCTCTTGCTTCCCATTTTGTGTTGAGTAAGGATCAGTCCCCAAAACTAAACCTAAATAAATGATATGAAGAAGGTGTCATATTCAATGTTATAGAATCGGTCATGTATCTCATGGTTAGCACTAGACCCGACATTGCATATGCGCTAGTTGCTTGAGTAGATATATGTCAAATCCTCGGTATGCCTCATTGGAATGCCTTGAAATGGCTTTTAAGATATTTAAAATCCTCTCAGGAATGTAGGATTAACCTTCTCTAAGTGTTCAAGGTATTAAACTAGTTGGCTATGTAGATTCTAATTATGCAAATGATAGAGATAATAGAAAACCTACTACTTCCTATGTGTTCACTTTGTGTGGCTCTTGCATAAGATGGAAATCTCAACTACAACCCATTGTTGCTTTATCTACTACAATCCGAGTATGTTGTCGCCAATCAAGCTTTTAAAGAAGCTATTTGGCTTAGGGGCCTTATATCCGAAATTGGTTTTCTTAATAAAAATGTGGTTGTATTTTCTCGATAGTCAATCTGCTATTCAACTTTGCAAAAATCCTTTTTCATGATAGAACTAAAGATATTGATGTCGATTTCATTACATTCTCGATATAGTTGAAAAGGGTATTGTCAAGTTGGAGAAAATTCCCTAATTTAATCCGCCGACATGGGTACTAAGTGTTTGCCTCACGAAAATTTATCTCGTGTCAAAGAATTTTGAACTTTGACATTGGGTAATTTTTCCCCTTGTTTTGTGTGTTGCCTTTGTGGCCTATTAACTTACTTTGTGTTTGTTAGTAGCTTTGTGATTTTTTCCCTTTGAACTCGATGACCGCTTGGTAGAGTTCGGTCCTTTGTGGACTTGGCATGCTTGGTGATCTTGCCCCATCTTTGTGATCCGAAGTTTACTTTGTGTATTCTCTTCCATTGCTTGTATCCTCTTTGTGATCATACGTAATGGTAATGGTATGGCGATGAGTCCCGCCAGTGTTCTTTTCTTCGCACTACCTTGGGCCAAAGGTGGAGATTGTTGCTATTTGTTGGCCCATGAGCTGGCGGCCCATTTGATGAAGAGGCCAGTTCACTTACCTATTTACCCGACCCCCTGTTCTTTCCTCTTTTGGTCCGCTGCCTTTCGAAACCCTAGTTTACTCTCCCCCACTTAGTCAGCTGCCTTGGAAACCCTAGAAATCTATCTCTCGTGACGGCTGCCCTCTTCTCTATATATAGAAGGGTTGGTAGTAGCTCGAGGATAGAGAAAGAGAGGGGACTTTGTGCGATCCTCTCCCCTTTCTCTCGTGAGGCTTTTCCCGCCCAATCGCTTTGTGCGATCCCTCTTTCTTTGTGAGAGACTGAGTTGCTTTCTCCCCTTGTGTCCTTGGTGGTGCACACGAGAAGGAACATCGTGACTGGTTGAAGCAGGCTTCTAAGCCAAACAACGACGACATAGATCCTCTACAATTTCGAACCCAAGTGTCAAAAGAGAATGGTTGTTATGAAGTCTTCCGAAACCTTTATGTTTTCTATTCATTGCATTTGTTTGCTGTACTCATTTTCATTGATAATATAGCTAACTTGAGGATTAGGTGGCATCAGGAAAAAGAATTTGATAGGTAAAATTTGACTATTAACTCGCAAATTTCCTATCAGCTGATTATTTGACTATGTGAACCGTACAAATAGATATTATACATTTATATGTCTATCAAGCGAAATACATTTGCCTCATATTTATCTTTCATTATTGCATGATGCTAATTCTAATATTTAATTAATGAAAATGAACAATTTTTATCCCACTAAAATTCTCCTATTTTCAAATTTCTCACTTAAATTAGTTGGCTTAGAAATAACTTAATGACCAGTTTCATTATTTATAGGTGTTGCAGTGCGATCATGTTGGCAAGGAAGAGTCGCTTAAGTAACATAACATGCTGACTATATTATTAGCATCCCAATGGAATTGTGTTCGATTATGCGCTTAGGGTGAGCAGCAAGGTATCACCCTCATCTTAGAATTGTGTCATGTTCCCTATAACTGAGAAGGTAACATAGGGCCATGGGTAAATGAAATTTACCCATACATTCTTGTGTTTGAAAGTAGTTCATCTGAGAAGGATGAATGTGTCTGATTCCAACATTGAGGTTTTGGTTAAGGGAAGAAGTCAGATTCTTTAGTCACGGAAGCTGGACAGTAGTGTGGTGCACTGATAGTTATTGCTAGATGTTGCAGATAAATTAAATCTTGATATATGAAGTTTATGATTAATTATATGCAAAATAATTATATTTATAATTTCATGTTATGTTGTTTTTTCTGGCCGTTAATTGCATTGATGGTTTACAATCTAGTTCATTAACTCATTACGGACTCCAACCACATTGATATGATCAACCAAACAATAGTGTGTATTAACTCTGGGGTACCTTTGTGTTAATGATTTCATACATTCAAAATCATGTCTCATACCGAATGAAATTAGAACCAAATGCTAAAGTCATATCGTGTGCTGGAAGGGACCGGTAATGAGATCCCAAAATGTAGTTCAAATAAATGGCAATGCGTAGCGACTCATTAGTTTTAAATTTTATTGTTATCGAAGGAAAATGGGGCAAGGATTCTCTACATCCTTGATTCTAGAGAACTTTTATAATTGATTATATTAATAGCATTAACTCATTCAGTGAGCCCCAAAATTAAAAGAAATTTTTATATAACTGTTGAGAGTTGTTTCTTTATGTTGTTTAGTCCCACATTGGTTAGGGACAAGCCTCTTTGCAGTTATGATATTATAAATAACATCTAAGAGAGGGATCTAAATAACCTTGCTTTGATCCTGAGAAGAGTGGTGATTTTGCTTGGTCGATTTCACTCACTTTGGCGATTATTTCCTTCGTGAAATAATCTCCTTGATCGTGTAGCCCCCCCTCGTGTTGAGGAGATGAGATGAACGGGCGGCAAGGTGGATGATGAGAAGAGGGTGATGTTTGGAGACGAGGAAAGTTGAAGGCCGGGTGTGGGATCTAGATTTATGGGATCGGTGTGAGGGAACCGAACAAAAATTAGATCGATGGAGACCGGCGCAAACCCGATGGCGGAACTCATCAAGAAGTTGAACCCGGAGGATGTTTCAACTTTGATGCATTTTATGAGGATGACAGCGGGAGAGGGCTCAACAAAGCCACCGCCCAAGAAGGTGGAGCTTCCACCCATCGACGAAGCTCGGCCGAACATATCCGAAGTTGGTCGCTACGGTGAGATATACCCTTATAGGGAAGAACCTGGAGGGATATCTGACGGGGGAGAAGACTGAGCCGGCTGAGGGCTCCGAAGGAAGAGATGAGTGGAAGTCCACTCATATGTTGGTGTATATCCGCTTCTCACCTCAGTAGTCTAGCCAATTGCGCCACGGTAGATGGCCTTGAGAAGGTGCAGATGTCCGGGAGAAGCTGAGGAGGACCTATGATGGGATGGGAAATAACCTGAGGGTATTCCAGATCGAAAAGGAGATCACATACCAGGGAGAGAGGATCAGACAGAGTATGCCACGGAGCCGAGCGGTTGTGGCGGATCACGATCACTCCCCTAGCAAGTCAGTAGCGATCCCCGAGTGCAAGGAGCGAGGCCTCTTGGCAAGAGGACCATGCTATTTCTCTGAGGCTTGGCTCCATCATTTGAGCAGAGGACGGCGATGCTACTAGCCCAGACGAAGATTCCATCTCTCAGGAGGCGCCTCACCATGATACAGAGGAGAGTCGACGTGCTCTGAGCTAGACAGTGGACTTTCAGGGAGAAGTCAAGATCGGTGGTCTTAAACCTAGGTAACATTGGATTCAGAGGGGAGACTAGGCAGTGCTTTAACTGTGGAGAGGTAGGGCATCTGAGATAGATGTGCTCTAAGCCACCCAAGGAGAGGGACTGGGGTGGACGTGGACAGGCCGGAGGCCGTGGCCATGGCCGTGGAGGCCGGCGAGGTGGAAGAGGAGGCTATCGGGCAAATCTGTAGGTGACAGAGGGGGAGGAAGAAGCTGAGATGACTTTTACTGAGGAGGATCGAGCCTTCTTGGCGGCACTGAGAAGGAAATAGAGAGCAGTAGGCGACGTGTCCGAGGGTGCATCTACCGCCTCGAATAGACTATGCCGCCACGCTACCACCCAAACAAAGGTATGAACGACACACATGCCCTTGCATCCATGGCTGCCACTAGATCCACAGGCTGGATAATGAATTCTAGAGCATCCAGACATGTAATTGGCAATGCTAGTGAGTTCTCGTCTTATACTCACCTGGCAGAGCCAGAGAGCATCCAGATTGCGGATGGTACAGCATGTGCGTGGTCGGAAGGGCATCAGCACTGTACGTGTTCTATAACACTATCTAATATTTTGCATGCTCTTTCATTTCCTGTTAGCTTGTTATCCATTAGTGCCATTATCCTTCAACTAAAATGTATTGTTTCTTTCGATATTTCTAAGGTGATCTTTCAGGAGAAGGGGACAGGGCGAAGACTTGGGACTGGCACATGGCGTAGCGGGCTGTGGTACCTGGACCGTAAAGAAATAGACTCAGCGCTGACATCTATGGTTGAGAGGACGGGAGCAGGAGGAACTGAGGTGTGCGCAGAAGATGAGCTGACGCTACATCATTAACGGATGGGACACCCTTCATTTAGTATTCTGGGTAAAATGTATCCAACATTATTTCAGAAAGCAAATCAACAAAAATTTCAGTGTGATACTTGTGAGTTTGGGAAGCATACTAGAAGCTCTTATGTTAGTTCAGGTAATAGGAGTTCCTGTAGTTTTGAGGTGATACATTTTGACGCATGGGGACATTGTCCAATAAATTCTATAAATGGATGCAAGTATTTTATTATATTTATTGATTATTTTTCTAGAGTCACTTGGGTGTACCTGATGAAAAATAAGAATGATGTAGTTGATTATTTCAAAGACTTTCATAGGCACATTCAGACTCAGTATGGTACAGTGGTAAAGGTGTTGAGGTCAGATAATGGGACGGAGTACACCAACAGAATATTTAGGGAGTATCTGTCAGCTCAAGCGATACAATACTAGACTACATGCATATACACCCAGCTCAGAATGGGGTAGCAGAGAGGAAGAATGGACATCTCCTAGAAGTTACTAGGAGTAAGATGATGGCAATGAATGTCCCAAAGACTTTGTGGGGACAAACAGTTTTGATTGCTGCTCACTTAATCAATAGGATGCCTTCGAGTGTATTGAAATGGAAGTCTCCGCGTGAGACACTGAAGGGAAATAACGGGGGGACTCTACCATTGAATGTGTTTGGATGTGTGTGCTTTGTGAAGGACAACAGACCATCTGTTAGAAAACTGGACCCCGGGACTGTGAAGTGTATGTTCGTATGATACTCTGGCACTTAGAAAGGGTATGTCTGTTAGAGCCCAGTGGAAAAAAGGCTGTTTGTCAGCATGGATGTGTTGTTTCGAGAGCTTGAGCCATACTACACATTAGGGGTAACTTCACCCTTTGGAGACTCGTCCGATACTAGAGGTATGAGGCGAGAGGGGGAGAATAGTCAGAGCTCAAGGGGGTCAATCTCAATTTCGGTCCCTTACTCAAAGGAGCAGGAGGATGAAGACGAAGGGAAGGAGGAGAAAATAAGAGGTGCTAGCCCTGCTCGTGGAGAGTTATGACATACAAGGAGAGGGGAGCAATGAGGTGCCTACAAGCACTGTGAGGTGCCTACAGACGCGCCTGGGCCCCTCATCCCGCCTCGCTCCAACTCTTGAGATACCTACACTATCCTCCACTTCAGGTGATATCATTCCTTCTACTCCTACCCCTCTGCCCACACCAGTATCTGTAAGGAGAACTACTCGCAGTAATGCGGGTAATCTTCCTGACAAATATGGTTGGGATCTTGCTCAATTTATTTTCTATCCTAACATATCCCCTTCACATGGATCATTTATTGCATCATTAGATTCTGTTACTATACCTAACAACTGGCAGGCTACTAAGAAGGACCCAAAGTGGAAGACAACCATGCACGAGGGGCTGGGGGCACTCGAGAAGAAGCACATATGGGAGTTGGTGACACTGCCAGCAGGAAAAAGAGCAGTGGGGTGCAAATGGGTGTTTACTGTGAAGCAAAATCTAGAAGGGCAGGTTGAACGCTACAAGGCACGACTGGTGGCAAAATTGTACAGCCAGACATACATCATTGACTACGATGAGACTTTTACACCAGTGATGAAGATGAGCACTGTTCGGACATTGATCTCTCTGGTAGCAAATGGTGGATGGGACAGTTAGCCAGATGGATGTTCTCCCCAATCAATAAGAAAGAATGGATAGCCTTTCATCTTTTGTTCAAAAAATTGAGAAAACTGTAAAATTGATGCTATTCCCTCTTATTTGCTTTAAAGAAAGAATGAGTACAATCTCTCAAATGTAATCTCTCTCTAACTGATTTAGATAAAAAGAAATTATAAATTTCTCGATCGGGTTGCCCGATTTACAAAAGAGAGAAAGATCGACGGAGATCCTTCCCTTTGTTTAATGCCTGTTCTTCGCGTAGCGTGGAGCTTGAATCTTGTATCCCGTGGACGATCTGACCGTCTTGACTCGTGGGATGAGGTTGAAAAATAACTCGCAATAGTAAGTTTATAACTCTAACGAGTTTAATGTGAACTTGCCGAGCAAGTTTAGAACTCTGGCCGAGTTAAGAACTCTTTGATAGAGTTGAACAGAACTTGCTAAACAAGTTTCAAACTCTGTCGAGTTATAATAACTCTTTGGAAGAGTTAATTTTAGAAAAGGATTAGTAATCCTTTTAGCTAAGAATAGCTGAGAAAAACTTACCGTGCAAGTTTGAAAACTGTAATCGAGTTGAACTCTTTAGGAGAGTTGATGCCAGCAAAGGAGGTTTGATCCTTTCTTTAAAAAAAGAGAGGCAGATCTTTGGTCAAACCTCAATATCTCTAAATCCAACTAGTAAAAATTAATCTTCACCGTTCAGAATTAGGAACGATAGGTGTTGAAGCTGTCTTCCAAGTTTCACACCGATCAGACTACGGATGAAGGTCCGATCGTCACGCCGATCAGAATAGCGCAGAAGAAACCGTTCTCTGCACTCCTGGAACAATCAGCTTTGGTAAAACCTCAATATCTCTAAATCTAACCAGTAAAAATTAATCTCCACCATTCAGAATTAGGAACGACAGGTGTTGAAGCTTTCCTCCAAGTTTCAAGCCGATCAGACCACGGATGAAGGTCTGATCGTCATGCCGATCAGAATAGCGCAGAAGAAACCGTTCTCTGCACTCCTGGAACAACCAGCTTCGGTAAAACCTTAATATCTCTAAATCCAACTGGTAGAAATCAATCTTCACCATTCAGAATTAGGAACGATGAGTGTTGAAGCTTCCATCCAAGTTTCACGCCGACGATTCATCTGATGAAGGTCCGATCGCCACGCCAATCACAAATAAGCAAAAGTGACTTTTCTTTTCTCCCTCTTTCTCCTTTTTTAGTTCTCCGGCCAACCTTTTTTTAACCAGCCCCTTCTTCGGCTGTGAAAACCCTCCATTTATAGGGATTAAAGGGGTGTAACCAACCCCTTAAAATTCTCCTTAATGAAGGTTTAGTGGGGTGTAACCGCCCCCCCTTAAATCTCTCAAACGGTTTAGAAACCGTTCAACTCGTGTTTGAACTAGTCAAAATGCGAATCCCGCGTTTTATGAACGACCTCCTCTTCTCAGATTTTAGAGCAAACGCGGATCTGCTGCTTTGAGCGAAACGCGGCACCCACCTCGCTTTGAGCTTTGAACGCGGCCGTGAGCTCCGTGATTTTGGAGCTTGACGTCATGAGCTTCGCTTTGGGCTGAAATGCGGGGTGGCCTTCGCTTTTATGTTGAAACGCCGGGATGAGTCCCGTGATTTTATTGAGACGCGGGATGAGCCCCGCTTTGCTTTGAAGAGATCAATACTTGTAATCTCTTTTCACAAGGATTGTCAACTTGTAATCCTTGTACTCAAGACATTAGCTTCGATTCTCCTTTATTGTCATGAAAGTCGTCAGCTTGTAACCTTTATCGACAGTGTTTCGTGGATATTAGCCGCCTTCGCAATTTTTTTTACGTTCTTGAACTCCTCTAAAGTTTTCGAAGTTCAGCGTTGATCGGACGAGATTTCGAATACTTTGGATATCTTCTTTTGTTTGATTCTGAGAAGGTATTGCTCCTCATTCTATCTTCAAAAAAGTTGCATTCTGCTTTTATCCACGCTAGTCGTTCGTCTTGCATGGGTGAACTCCGGCGTTTTACTTTTTCAAATGCAGGAGTGACCGTGAAGGCCTTGAACTTTGCTACGCTGGATGATCCTCGCTTTGAGATTAAAACGCCGGTCGGCCATCGCGATTCTCGTGTTTGAACGCGGGGATGGCCATCGCGTCGAATTAGAACGCGGGCACGACCCTCGCATTTTGTGTTGAAACGCGGGTGTGGGCCTTCGCGTTTTATGAGTAAAACGCAGGGATGAACCCCACATTTCCAACTAAGTCTTTTAGACTTTTCTTTAAGGTGCCAAAAGTATAGTGTTAACTTGGCATGCCTTTCATACTTGTGGTTTGAACAAGCTTTTGGGGACTTATCACTTTGTTGCAAATGGTTGATAAGTTGGTTTTATCATCAGAGGTGGGATTTTTAACTTGATGATGATTTTTGAGGACTTATCGCTCTATTGAAGAGAGTCGCTCTATTGAAGAGAGTCGATAAGTTTAGGTTTTGTCGGGAGACAAAATATGAAACCTGTGATTTGAACAAGGTTTAAGGCTTGTGATGTGAACAAGGCTTATATGGCTTGTAGTGTGAACAAGGCTTTGGGCTTGTGTTTTGAACAAGGCTTTAGGCTTATGATTTGAACAAGACTTTTGGGCTTGTGGTTTGAACAAGGCTTTTGGGGCTTGTGGTGTGAACAAGGCTTTTGGCTTGTAGTCTTAACAAGGCTTTTGGGCTTGTGGTTTGAACGAGGCTTTTGGGCTTGTGGTGTGAACAAGTCTTGGGACTTATCATCCTATTGAGGAGAATTGATAAGTTGATTGCGATTTAAGCAAATTTGAGGACCTACCATCCTATTGATGAGGATTGATAAGTTGGCTGCGATTTAAGTAAATTTGAAGACTTATCATCCTATTGAGGAGGATTGATAAGTTGATGGACTCAAAACGCTAGGGTGATCCATGCGTTTGAGAATTAGAACGCGGAGGTGAGCCTCGCGTTTGGAGTTTTAAAATGCTAGGGTGATCCCTGCGTTTGAGAATTAGAACCCGGAGGTGAGCCTCGCATCTGGAGTTTTGAAATGCTAGGGTGATCCCTGCGTTTCAGAATTAGAACGCAGAGGTGGCCGTTGCGTTTCTGTAGTTAGAACGTAGGGTTGACCCTTGTGTTGATTTCTCATTTTGTTTGAAATAATCAACCACAATACTCACAGGATTCTTGGCAAACCCTCAGCCATCAACAGATTTGATGAGTCTTTACCGATTACCGTTTGAATCGGGCTAGCATACGGATTAAATCCGTTCTGCATGTGACGTTGTGCTAAAAGAATGAAACTCTTTTAGGCTTAATGCTACGATGCCGAATATGTAGACTTTGTTGTCTTTTACGGGCAAGAGACTAACCAGCTGCATGTATTAGATGCAGGCTTATCCCTACTTAGGCTTCGGGCTAAAATTCTCCAGACTTGAATTTTGGTGTCTTCTTCAATCGGTAAAAGACTAAACCTTTAACTTTGAGGACTTATCGCTCTATTGAAGAGAGTCGATAAGTTGATTGTTAGAGGTGTGAGGTTAACATGACAAGGATATGTTGCAATCGCAGCAACTTTGAGGACTCATCGCTCTATTGAAGAGAATGGATAAGTTGATTGTCAGAGGTGTGAGGTTAACATGATAAGGATATGTTGCGATCGGAGCAACTTTGAGGACTTATCGCTCTATTGAAGAGAGTCGATAAGTTGATTGTCAGAGGTGTGAGGTTAACATGACAAGGATATGTTACGATCGGAGCAACTTTGAAGACTTATCATCCTATTGGAGAGGATTGATAAGTTGGTTATCAAACTCTGCTAGGGATGTGTACAGATTTTGATAGGATTGTGTTGTGATTTGAACAACTTTATGGACTTATCATCCTATTGGAGAGGATTGATAGGTTGATTTTGGTGGTGCCGCCGCGACGCTGAAGTGCTTACATTGTCAAAAGTGTTTTGTTAACTTGATAATGTTTGGAATTTATTATTCTACTCGAAAATAACAAATAATCAACCCCAGCCTTTGGGATACATGACGCCTTTGGACAAAATCGACGATGTCCGTAATTATTCTAAGTTGATACTATCCGAGCGTCTTCGCATTTAGAACCGGTCATCAATAGCCGTGTCTTCGAGTCACTCTCTTTTTCGGTTTCAACCCTAGCAACAATTGATTCAGCCTGTTCGCCTTGGGAGACTAACTGCTTTCAGGAATGGTATTTCGCAACCCCCATTCGAGCTAGGAGATTGGTTTGTGAATTATTTCGACAGGTGTCAATCGAGCGATCAGTCATACCTGCCGAAAGCATCGAAGAGCCATGCTTCGAAATCGTTCGACGAAGGCTTTGATAGGCTCTCCCTCCTTTTGCTTAATGGCAAGGAGAGAAGTGACAGGGATTTCCGTATTATCTTTAAAGAATCGTGACAGGAAGAATCTCTCTAAATCTGTCCATTTCTGGATACATCCTGCAGGCAGTTTCATGAACCATTCAAAGGCAACCCCCATGAGGGTGTCAATGAACAAACGAGCTGTTACGACATCGTTTGATATCCCATTCCCAGTCTGTGACTTAAAATGATAGATGTGTTGGTTCGGTGATCCGGTGGCGTCGAAATCTTGTAGCGTCGGGATTTTGAATTTTGAAGGATAAGGAACCGTATCCCATTCTGCAGGATATGGTCTGACAACCCCCTGATCTTGGAGCTTGCACCTATTAGCCATGGCGTTGAGGCGGGCTTCCAATTCTCGCATTTTTGTCGATTGAGGACTCTGCTCATTTTTGGTCTTCTTCTCTTCTTTAAATGAAGATTCTGCGTGATGAGCTTCTTGATCGGAAGCTTCATTCACTTTTTCTTTCCGCTTTGAAGATTGACCCCTCCTCCGTGATGATTTCGGCTGAGGTGTTGAGTCGGCTATCTGAAGTTGAGCTCTATACGTAACAAGCTGGGCTACCATGTCTCGGAGTTGATCGATGGCTTCTTGCTGCGATTTGAGCATGGCTTGCTGCTCATCAAGTCTCTTCATGAGATCTTCATGGTTTCCAGTCATATGAACGGAGCTCTGATGCTCTACGAAGGAATTAGAGGATTGAGATTCGGCGATGGCTGAATGCTCATCATCAGACTCAATTCCTTTAGCCAACCTTTAATAGTTGACGGGGGATATGACCCCTGTTCGAGTTCGAGTATGTCGGTAAACTCCTTCGGAGTTGTTCAAAGTCTCTTTCAAGCCGGGGGACTGATTTACCTCTGGCTCATTGGAGCTAGAGATTGACGGTCTGCCTATTCCGATCATGTTGGAAGTGACTCTAAGGTATTTGACCTCTGAAGTCTTCTTCCTGTGAGAATGCCGTCGTTCGGTAGACCAAGTGACATTCGTCAATCAGCCAAACACCGACGGCTTGGCCGCATGTGAGCAGCATCGATATGCCGACGATTTAGCATTTGGAACGCAAGGATCGCGTTTGAGCACTTGAACGCGAGGTTGAGACCCGCGTTTTAGATTGGGGACGCGAGGTTCGCGTGCAACCCCCTGCTGAACGCGAGGTCCGTATTTGAATATTTGAACTCGGGGTTGAGACCCGCGTTTTAGATTGGGGACGCGAGGTTCACATGCCCCCTCAACGCAGGTTTGGCGCTTTAGCAACCGACTCGCCGGGTTGACCCGCGCTTTGATTGTGAAACGCCATTGAGTGTTGCATTCACCGCTTTTTCCGTGCTCGTGTTCGCACATAAACGCAGGCTTGCGTTCTTTAAAAGGAACGCCAAGCTCGATCGCTTTGCCTCACAAACGCCAAGTTCGCTGGTTGGTTGATTGGCTATCTCGGTCGTGTTCTTCGCCAGGCAAATTTTTCACCGATTTGAGGCTTTGCAAAATGACATCACCATTTTATCGATCGTTAGCCACGCAACCGGGATTTTGGTCTCCTTAGAGGCTTTGTGGATCTTACGCATAGCCTTGGGGCTAAGGGATCCAGAGGAGAGTGCCTCCTCGAACTTGGCTTGATCGAACTCTACGGTCAGAGTTTTAACAGTCGTCCCAATGAGCTTGACGTCAGATTGTGCCGCCACCTCTTCATCGGTGAAAGAGATCTTCCCCAGCGGAGTCGCCATCTTTTGTTCGCGAGGAAAAATTGAGAAAACTGTAAAATTGATGCTATTCTTTCTTATTTGCTTTAAAGAAAGAATGAGTATAATCTCTCAAATGCAATCTCTCTCTCTAACTGATTTAGATAAAAAGAAATTATAAATTCCTCGATCGGTTGCCCGATTTGCAAAAGAGAGAAAGATCGACGGAGATCCTTCCCTTTGTTTAATGCCGGGTTCTTCGCGGTAGCGGTGGGAGCTTGAATCTTATATCCCGTAGACGATCCGACCGTCTTGACTCGTGGGACGAGGTTAAAAAATAACTCGTAAGAGCAAGTTTATAACTCTAACGCGTTTAATGTGAACTTGCCAAGCAAGTTTAGAACTCTGGCCGAGTTAAGAACTCTTTGATAGAGTTGAACAGAACTTGCTAAACAAGTTTCAAACTCTGTCGAGTTATAATAACTCTTTGGAAGAGTTAATTTTAGAAAAGGATTACTAATCCTTTTAGCCAAGAATAATGAGAAGAACTTGCCGCAAGTTTGAAATCAGATCGAAGTTGAACTCTCTAGGAGAGTTGATGCCAAAGAAAGGAGGTTTGATCCTTTCTTTAAAAAAGAGACGTAGATCTTCGGTCAAACCTCAATATCTTTAAATCCAATTAGTAAAAATCAATCTTCACCATTCAGAATTAGGAACGATAAGTGTTGAAGCAGCCCTCCAAGTTTCACATTGATCAGACCACGGATGAAGGTCCGATCGTCACGCCGATCAGAATAGTGCAGAAGAAACCGTTCTCTACACTCCTGGAACAACTGGCTTCGGTAAAACCTCAATATCTATAAATCCAACCAGTAAAAATCAATCTCCACCATTTAGAATTAGGAACGATGGGTGTTAAAGCTTTCCTCCAAGTTTCACGCCGATCAGACCACGGATGAAGGTCCGATCGTCACGCCGATCAGAATAGTGCAGAAGAAACCGTTCTCTGCACTCTTGGAACAACCAGCTTCGGTAAAACCTCAATATCTCCAAATTTAACCGATAGAAATCAATCTCCACCTTTCAGAATTAGGAACGACGAGTGTTGAAGCTTCTCTCCAAGTTTCACGCCGATCAGACCACGGATGAAGGTCCGATCGTCACACCGATCACAGCTGCGCAAAAATGACTTTTCTTTTCTCCCTCTTTCTCTCCTTTTTTTTTAGTTCTCCGGCCAACCTTTTTTCAACCAGCCCCTTCTTTGGCTGTGAAAACCCTCTATTTATAGGGATTAAAGGGGTGTAACCAACCCCTTAAAATTCTCCTTGATGAGGGTTTAGTGGGGTGTAACCGCCCCCACCTTAAATCTCTCAAACGGTTTAGAAACCGTTCAACTCGTGTTTGAACGAGTCAAAACGTGAATCCCGCATTTTATGAATGACCTCCGCCGTGATTTTAGAGCGTAAACGCGAAGTGGATCTCCGCGCTTTGAGCGAAACGCGGGCACGACCCTCGCGTTTTGAGCTTTGAACGCGGTCGTGAGCTCCGCGTTATGGAGCTTGGACGCGGTCATGAGCTTCGCGTTTTGGGCTAAAATGCGGGGGTGGCCTTCTCATTTTATGTTGAAACGCGGGGATGAGTCCCGCATTTTGTATTGAGACGCGGGGATGAGCCCCGCGTTTTGCTTTGAAGAGATCAATACTTGTAATCTCTTTTCACAAGGATTGTCAACTTATAATCCTTGTACTCTGGAGACATTAGCTTCTGATTCTCTTTTATTGTCGTGAAAGTCGTCAGCTTGTAACATTTGTCGACAGTGTTTCGTGGATATTCGTTGTCTTCGAATTTTTACGACCTACATGGGAACTACACCAACTAGACGTGAAGAATGCGTTTCTTCATGGGGATCTAGTGGAGGAGGTGTATATGGAGATACCACCAGGATTTGGCAATGATAGACAAGGGTAAGGCCCGCAGCCAAGAAATCTCAGATGGGCAACCGCCTCCCCGAGCATGGTTCACGTGTTCGGAGGGCTATGGTTGGTATGAGATACAAGCGCATCAATGCCGACCATACCGCGGTTCTTCAAGAAGTGGGGCCGATCACTATGCTTACAAGTATGTAGATGACATGATCATCACAGGGGATGATGAGAAAGAGATTGCCCAGCTCAAGGTGAGATTGAGCAAAGAATTTAAAGTGAAGGATCTGGGTCAGGTTCGATACTTTCTTGGAATAGAGATAGCTCATGGAGCGGAGGGGATTGTTCTCTCCCAGAAGAAGTATGCACTAGATCTTATTGCAGAGACAGGGATGTTGGGGTACAAACCTGCTACTACACCGATCGATCAGAAGTTCAAGCTGAGTGCTGAGGTAGGAGAACCAGGTGATCTTGAGAGATATCAGAGGCTGGTTGATAGGTTGATCTACCTGAGTCACACACGTCTAGACATTTTATTTTCGGTGAGCGTGGTGAGCCGCTTCATGCATGACCCGAGGAAGGGTCATATGGACGCAGTATACCAGATCCTGAAGTATCTGAAGGGTGCCCTTGACAAAGGGCTGATATTCAGGAGGAGTGGCCATGTGAACATTGAGGGCTACTGTGACTCAGATTGGGCTAGTCATGGAGATAATAGGAGGTCTACCGTGGTATCGTGATATTTGTAGGAGGCAACTTAGTCTCGAAAAAGCAAGAAGCAACTGTGGTGACAAGATCAACAATTAAGCAGAAATATGATCAATGGGGTTCCGGAGTTGATGTGGCTGAAAAGCATGTTGATGGAGCTAAAGCTAGATTAAGGGCCAAGATTAGGTTGTGGTGCGACAACAAGTCACTATCAAGATTGCCAACAACCCAAAGATGACGTAACTAAGCACATCGAGATTGATGTGTTCTTTATCAAAGAGAAGTCAACATGGGCTACTAGAGTTAGGCCATGTTCCAACTAAGGATCAGTCAGCAGACCGCTTGACTAAAGGACTTAGCTCAAGAGACCTAGAGGTGTGACAAGATGGGCTTAATAGATATTTTTCGCCCATCTTGAGGAGGAGTGTTGAGAGTTGTTTCTTTATGTTATTTAGTCCCACATTGGTTAGGGACAAACCTCTTTGTAGTTGTGATATTATAAATAACATCTAAGAGAGGGATCTAAATATCCTCTCTGATTATTTTTTTCAACAATAATTTATACAATGAATATAATTCATAGGGTCCACTAAGTGAGGAGATGTGATTGGTGAATTGTAAAGATTCTCTACAACGAAGGATGTAGAGGATCTCAGTATATCAGTTATTTTATTTCAGAAGGTTTTGCTGGTAGTTTGTGCCCTATAGTTTTATTATTAGTTTTCTTTTTCGGAAAAAGTTAAGATTTTGTGGTATCAATTTACCAAATTAACATCAATTTGAAAGCTTTGAGGTACCAAGTTGTCAAAATAGAAGTTTGGGGTAACAAAATTAACAAAAAGAGTGGAACTTTGGGTATCAAAGTGCAAATAACCTAAATTTTTATTACGTCTTAAAGACTTTTTTTCCTCTTTGCAACTTTTGGGTTTGCAATCTTGAGAGCATGGACCACAGAGGTTGATAAAAATGTCTTTTTGCAATTGCTATATTTATTTATTTTTTAAATGATTTTTTGTTTGGGTTTTCTTGATAGATACCCCGAATTTCCATACTTTTTATTTTACCCTCCAAATCATTGTATTTGCTAAATTGGCCCCTGAATTGTTAATTGTCATCAAATTTACTCCTCAGCTTAATTGTTAGAGATATAATATATTAGAGTATTCTATTGGATTAATTACAATTGTTTAATAAGGTCTCCTCTACCCTTACGTGCTCCTTGATATCAGACATCCTCAACAAATTTTTTAGAGGTAGAAATCCTGACGCAATAGTTACATTGTCCCAACAAAGAAAAAATACAATGCATATTTCTCATTTTTTTTATGCGAGAAAACATTGGCAAGGTACGAAGATCCCACGTCAAAGCCCAAGTTCGATCTTTAACCCCAACTAAGTAAATTCTAGGTGTATACTTCCCACCGTTTATTCCCACACTCCAAATTAGACAGACTAATTGAACCAGGACTTGAGGGGTGTTGGCATATTTCTTATTCAATGGTCACAGTATGGTCACACTGATTGTACAACAAGAAACCGCCATGTGTCATCTCAATATCACCAAATTTATGAGATTAGGAAATGCGTACTCTATTTTTTCCCCTCTATATTATTTTCTCTATTTTCATTTTCTTAGATGCATCACACTTATTGGACCGAATCACAACTATAAATGTCAACAAATTAACTCCATCATCTTTGCATTGCTCTACCTAACTATTTTAATCACGTCAAGGTCCTTCACTATCTAACCCCAAGATCATGCTATAAATGAACATGTCTCTCCATTCACCTTTTTTCATATCTCATTACTCTGTTAATTTCGAACCCAGATGAGAAAAGAGAAGCGTTGTAGATAAAATGAGGGTTAGGTGGCATCGGGAAAAGAATCTTTTGATAGGTGCGGTAGTGCTGCTAAATTCAGTCGCGGTCGTGTACAATCAGGTTCTATATGTTCATATGTTTATAGAGTGAATAACATTTGCCAAAAATTTATCTTTTATTATTGCTTGGTATCAATTCAAATATTTATTTAGTGAAAAGATGGACAATTTTATATTGCATTAAAAAATTTCATATTAAAATATAAAAATAGATTAGGTGGCAAGAAAAATAGGTGGACTATGTAAGCCTTGCAGTGAGATTAGGTGGGAAGAAACATAGCTTCTTCTATAAAAACAACATGCCTAAGTTATACGCGTTCTACAGGATTGTTGGACTATGTGTTCACCTTCTGGATGCTCACTACAAATGCTTTGTATCTTTTATGTGGGGAGCTTTTAATGAAATGTTATTTAAGCACATGACGATCAATCCATAGTGGTTGAGTACGTCTAATCTATTACTTACTAATCAATATAAAACATCCTTCACACTTTTAAATAGTAATAGATAGATAGTTAACTGAGATACTTGAAATTGAACATGAAGTAATATGAAAAATATTTACGTACAATATGCTATGTTTGTATTTCAAAGGCATAAGTGAATCATTAGTTATTCGATTCCTCTATAATACAAAATCTCAAATAATTTTTTACCCTTTTTTTCTGAATACAATCTCTCTGTCTTTTCACAAGACTTTAAAAAAAACTTATTATTTAATAAATTACAAACCAGGATTGCTAGAGCATATTTCTTTTTTTGGAGCTCTAACATCTTCACCTCCGGATTGCAGAGCCCAGAGCACATACTATCAGAAACTGCTATTGACGACGGCGTGCATTCAGGCTCACACAGTGCTCGGTCATCTTCATGATAGACGTTCATAGCGAGCATCTACGCTCCGATCGTCACATCCTCATTGTTGAATAGTCGAATGGCATCGCTTCTCAAGCTAACCAGATCATCCACGATCTCATATGACAGCGCGTAGAGACCACCACCGGCATACAAGAAGTATTCATGTCTGAGAAGATTCGATTGCGACTCATACCACTTCTGCTTTGGGTCGGTCAAGACCGGACCCTTATTCATGCATCCGACATAGGTAAGGGGATGGGAGCGATGTCTTGCCAAGAGAACAGAAAGACGATCCGGCCTCCAATAAATATCATCATCCATCTTCACGTAAAATTCGGCAGCGTACACTTCGTATGCTGCTCTGAAAAATAGGATAACAAATCCTTGTCTTACTATTTTAAATTATTCGCAACACAACTAGAACTCATAAAATATCTCTACTTAATCAATCCTGCACTAATCCTCACGCCATCAGAACTCAATATATTCTAAATTAGTAATTTTAACAAAACTAGAATTCACTAATGTTTTAAATCCTATAACTGAAAGCTTATAATCATCAAGTTTCTGAATCCATATCTGAGCTGGCTATATAATTACAATTACTGAACCTTTATCTTTTCATCCGATTGAGTTGTTGCCCCCACTTTCTAGACCTCGTCAACTAGGAGTTTAGGGGTGCATCCGATTTGGATACGGTTCGGATATGACACTTATCACACCTATATCCGCTTTCTAAAAATGAATACAGATACAAATATTGGTAAGGAAAAACCATAATCATATCCACGTTAAATGGAAATGGATACGGTTTGGATATTAAAGAAGCGGATGCGGATACGGATACAATCATAGATACAAATCAGATATTTGAAAACGGATATGACTCGGACATGAATCGTATATGACAAAAAATATCATATTAATTGGACAATAAAAATTATTTGTTAAAAAAAGTTGTTTTAGATAGTAAAACTTTACGAAATTTCAACCACACTAACCTAAGCAAATCTCACAAAACCAAGAATCGCATTCAGTTGATTACAAAAAGTACAAGACAAGAATTGAGACACGGTACAAAATTTCCTTCTAGACCTCACATTTATTATATCCGTTGATTAAAAAAATAAGGGTTATTTCAATCTTAGTCCCTCAAATGTTTAATATTTCCAAATTAGTCCCCCAAATCATGGAAATTCCTATTAGGTCCCTCAAATCATCACACTGCTTACAATTAGGTCCCCTTGGTTAGCAACATTTAGATCTAAAAGATTATTCCTTAAAATATAACTTTGAGTGATGACTTTCCCATTATACCCTTGAATTTTAACATTGTGTTAGGAATGTCTATTCATTTTAAGGTTTTTAATGCATTTTAGTTGCAATTTGAGAAAATATCAATAGTAATATAGCATTATGAATGCAATTTGAATTAAATGAAATTAGAAAAAAAAAATTCCTGCCATCTATTGTGATAAAATAGGGCAAGGGGAGGGGGGGATTAGGGGTTTTAGAGGGGAAAGTTTAACCTAAGGGCATTATTGTAATTAACCATGTGGATTAAGATTTAACTTAACCCAAATTATCTAAATAAATGTTTACTTAGACAGGGGAACTTAATTGTAAGCAATGTGATGATTTGAGGGACCTAATAGAAATATCCATGATTTGGGGGACTAATTTGGAAATAGTGAAGATTTGAGGGACTAATACTGAAATAACCCAAAAAATAAATAAATCAAAATTAAAGCATAACATAAATTTGACTATAAATAAGTCTAAAATGTACAATTCATTACCTTAATAAAAGCACGATCTAATAAATCAAAATATACAACCACATCCTAAAAGGCATGCAATTCTTATCAAGATAATAAAAATTTGGTAATATTCATATCTGTAATTGTATATGTATCTAAATCCATACCCAAATTCTTATCCAAATTTATATCCGAATACATATCTGAATCCATATCTAAATTTGGATGTTTGGAGCGTATCCGAAATTCAAACCGATGTCCTATTCAAAATCGTATCCAACTAAAAATCTGAAACCACATCAAAAATCATATCCTTATCTGACCGGTTTCAAATTTTGGCTACCATATCCGCATCTGTTTTGGATACGGTTGCGGATCGGTTTGGATATATTCGGACCGTTTTTCACCTCTACCGTCAACCTTGGAAATTCTAGCCCATAGAGATGATCATCTAATATAAGTGTACTTGTTTGTTTGCATAAGATGTTAGGATGTTCTGTTCTTGATATCCTTTATGAACAATTTTCTCTACAATATTACTATCAAAGCTTTTCTGCCACTACATTAAAACTCCAAAGTCATGATAAAAACTGAGAGATATAATTTTATACTTTAACATACATCCACAGATTGAAGACCTTTTTATGAGTCGAAACCTGGTTTCACATAGCAGATTCTTTTTAAATCCTCTTAAGAAATTAAGTAACACAAATTTCTCGATATTATATCAAAGGTCCCTATAGCTGCACCAAACCTCCAAATATTTGAGGAGTATAATTTTATACTACAATTACCAATACATGCATATGTGCATTAAAGATAATGTAAACAAATAAACCACAGTTGTAGTATAATTTTATACTACAATTACCAAAACACGCATATGTGCATTAAAGATCGTTTTCAGCATGATGTAAAGAAATAAACCACAATTGTAGGCATCTTGGTGAACCTTCACATAGTACTAGTATAAAAGTGGGTTGCTATGTTAAAATATTTTTTTTCCAAAATGCCCTCCAACACATCCATCCATGCATATATGAAACACACAAATACTTAATTTTTCATAACCTCACCATTGACTACACATTCATCCATTCATACATACATGATGACACATGCATACTCAATTTTTCATAACCTCCTTATTTATGACCATCAAATTTTCATTTAACCACAAACTCATAACATTCATCCACTAACTCTTGACACTAAATATAACTTTATTCACATTAATGATGAAAAAAATTATAATTATTCATCTCCCACCAATCAGTATAAATAATAACAAAATCTTATCAAATTTCACCAACCAAAATTTCATTCATAATCAAAATTTAGATGAGGAAGAAAGAAGCCAAACATACAGGTCTCACAACCCACAAGAATCAAGTCCATTTCTCTCACGAATGGAACTCGACGCTTGAGAGTATATCAATTTGCACCTCCAAACCTATATAAGGATCTTCGACTACCCCCGTCTAGGACCACAAAGACGCTATTGATCGCGTAAATTGCATAACTAATGATATATTTTTTAGAAACAAACTAAGCATATCATTACATGCGATTTATTTTTAATTTACGTTTACCCTTAGTTTGGTCTGTATCCATAAAATAAGAATATGAATGCATTTATCATGCATTGTCAAATATGAATGCATTGCATGTGCATGATTAGTTCACTCATGCTAGTTTTGACTATAAGTTTGAGAAATTTTGCTATTTCCTCTTTAGATATGAATGCAAATATGAATATCAATGCATCCTTGGTTTTGCGTATTGTACTAGGTATAGAAGCTAATGTGGTATATATTTACAATTAGAAGTTTTCTTTCCTTTAGGTATGTAAGCCCATTTTGGAATTCTCCTTTTAGACTCCAGAAAATAAAATTCCCTAAATATGCATTAATTTTTAAATTCTCTTAAACATGTTGTATCTTCTATGCAACTATTATTAAGTAGTTCAAACTAAGAAAAAAAAGAATACAACCGGTAAAGGGGAAGAACGAATATGTGTTTATGAAGAAATTTAAGAGAAGAAAAATTTTAACTGGTACACCCTTCAAATTTTCTTATCACTTATACTATAACCTCAAACAATTATTTTGTTTATTTCATGAAGTGTATCTCATTCTTTAATATTTGGCTTTTAAGTATATATCATCCAAAAGTAGCATTTTGCTTTAAATTATTTAAAAGTATCACACTTTGCATCATTTTTATAAATAAAAGTTATAGATTTTCGAAACTCACGCAAAAAAAATCCCTATCATGATTGAAATGATCAAATACTAAAAAAATCACTAAGCCTTACTTCCATCCGAAAATCGGTTAAAACTTGGATTTTGAAATTTCTTTTAATTTGTAGAAAAGTTCTGTATTTTAAATGTGTTTTGATCCATTAGTTTAAAAAAATACGACAAGTATGAATACGTGCAACACGCGCGCACTATATTAGTAACTATAAAAATTGATTGGAGGGAATTTTTTCACAAACGTTAGAAAATCTGAAAGAAGAAAGTCTATGGAAATGAATGATTCTGACTTAACAAGGAGATGTAACAAAGTGTGATATCCTAATATTTAATCCTGCATCGAATATTGATTGAGTAATTGAATGATTTATAATGCAGGTCCAAGGAGTCAAGTGCAACATCAGCTAGCCAATTTTGGTGGTAGATTGAGCCAAACCACATGTTGCACTCCCTGAGTCCTAGGGTTACATTACGCCAACGTGCTTGCAGACTTGCGGACATGACAAATGGTATCAGAGCAATTAGCCAGCCGAAAATATAGAGCTAAGTGCTATACGGGACTAAGTGCTACACTGTGCGAGTGCAGTAGGATCCACCTCTAGAGTCCACACATAGCAATTAGCCAGCCGGAAATATGGAGCGAAGTGCTATACGAGGCTAAGTGTTGCACCGCATGAGTGTGGTGTGTGCCACCTCTAGAATGCACATCATCTATTGGTGATACTGTGATGGACCAATACTCATGCAGCAATGAGGACGTCGTGTAATTAAGGTGGGGTGATTGTGATACCCCAAGATTTAGTCTCATATTAAATATTGATTGAGTGATTGAATAATTTATAATGTAAGTCCAAGGACTCAAATGCAATATTAGCTAGCCAATTTTGACAGTGGATTGAGCGAAACTACATGTTACACTCAGTGGGCCCAAGGGTCTGCCAATGGGCTCACAGGTAGGGAAGGCTAATGGGTGGGTCGAACCGTTTTGGCCCGCCCAAATTCCCGTGAACCCGCATGAAGCAAATTCAAACGGGTACGAGATGGGTCTAAACGACCCATCTCGTTTAATAGATGGGTTCACTTGATTCATCTCATGAACCATAAATAAGACGAGTCTGACTTATCTCGTCACGGGTCACAAGACAAGGCAGTGACGGATCCAGAAAGTTTTGTCAGTGGGGGCAAGATCACTAGTTATAAATATAACCAGTATATGATACTTTAACTAAGTATAAACACACCAAAACTAAGCAGACATATATGTACATGAACAAAAATAGTCAATAGAAGTATTTTGTTAAAAGTTTTACAATTGTTCCCTTCACGTTCTCATGTTTTGATAATATTATATGATTTTCTCATTGTCAATGTTATCAAATATATCTCTCAATATAAGTATCTAAGTTATTAACAAGCACACAACCTGCCAAATTCATTAAAATTGAACAAGATTAAACTAAAATTCACTAAAATTAACTAAAGTAAATAAAATTCACTAAAATTAACTAAATTTGAACAAGATTAAACTAAAATTAACTAAATTAAATAAAATTAACTAAAATTAAACAAAATTAAACTAAAATTAACTTAATTAACTAAAATTCACTAAAATTAACTAAATTAACTAAAGTTCACTAAAATAAACTAAAATTAACTCATTTGAACAAGATTAAACTAAAATCAACTAAATTAACTAAAATTGAACAAGATTAAATTAAAATTGTTGATGTATATAATCACTACTAACCTCTGTGAGTTTAGCTTTTAAGAGAGCGGAGTCCTTCTCTCCTAAAGCCCAAAGGACTGATTCCAGCCAGGGATTCTTCATGCAGTAAAGAGGGACCCGTGGAAGAGGCGGAGTTGGGATCTCCGTGGTTCCTCCGACGGTCAAGTTAGTAACAAGGAGATAATTTAATGGAGCAGAATTTACCAAAAAGATTACTTACTTGGTTCGCTGTTCACGTTGCTATTTATACTTAGGGTTGAGGGGGCATTTCCGTCTTTTCATCGGTTAAGGAACCACTGATGAGTCAGCCCTCTCTTCCACGTGTGAGCCAGTGATTGGCTGAGCATTTTATTTGTCTGCTATGGGGGCTGGCCTTTACAGGTGTCAAATTGCGGGTAATTTGAGGGTCTATATGGTCTATTCGCCATTAATGGGATGGGATTGACGGCACCTGTAGCTGCATGGGTCCGAGGTGCCTTAAATACCGTGAGAGACGGGGGAGTTAAGGGGCTGTCAGTGCATTTAATGCGATGTTGATGGGCTCGAGTACTGTATAACCGTCGTTCGAGCGGAGGGAACCGTCGTTCGAGTGGAGGGAACCACGTAGGATGAGATAGGGGGGAGCTGAGGCCGGGTGGCCGACTCGCACGGAATTTCGGGACGTCCTTTGGGGTAATCAACTGAAAGGGACGACCAATGCCGCCTTTCGCGTCGTCCCAGAGGACGGGCGGCTGAGAAGAGGGGGCCTAGATTCGCTTCGCATTGTCGGGAGAGGCCGACAACTGGTTGGATGGGGCTACAATGGGTGACGGGTGTAGGCGTTGAAAAATACTTACAAAATCCCCGAAACCAACTCGTGACGGGAAGTCGGCGAATGACAACCCACCGGATAATGCGGACGTCGAATCGTTGAAACACGAACCCGACGGCAAACCCACAGCGTCACAAGCACGGTTTAAACCGGACTTGAATAGACGATCAGATTTCAGAGCTGTTGAACCGGAACAAACCAAGAGTTAGTCCCGGAGCCAAATACAGACGGAATCTAAGTCCGGGGAAGACCAAGAGTCAGAATAGGCAGGACCTAAGCCCGAGAGACCGAGAAAAACGGCAAAACGGCGAAACGGCGAAAAAACGGCGAAAACGGGACCTCGGCCAACTTGGCCGAGGTGCCTCGGCCAAGTGGCCGAGGTGCCTCGGCCAAGTGGCCGAGGTGGTTTTGGCCAACATGGCCGAGCCACCTCGGCCAACTTGGCCGAGGTGGTTTCGGCCAAGTGGCCTGCCACTGTGGTCTGCCTACCCCCAATCCTATAAATAGGGGGGGTCTTCCTCAGCCTGGGGCCGGATTTGGGGATTTTCGGAGATTTTGACTCGATATTTGTGAGAGAGTTCTCGCAGATCTACGAGCCATCGACGACAGCCCGAAAGCACCGGCGAGCACGAGTTTAGTCGACGTCCGATCTACAATCGCGAGGTAAGCGAATTCGGGTCGGCTACAGAATAGCGCTGTGATTTCTCCTAGTAGATCTCACCCGCTCCGGCGATCCTCTCCTTCGTGAGTGTGATCCCCGGCGATCCTCTCCTTCATGAGTGTGATCCTTAGACGCCTCGCTTCCTTCGTGGAACGAGCCCCTTCACGCCTCAGAGTTCCGTAACCCGGTTTCCACCTAGATCGAATTGCGGTGGTCCACGGACGATTCAAGTCCCGGCACAGCAAAGAACCCACACAAGCTTGTGATCCCGAATAATAGAGATCCGGCATTTGTTCACCAGAAAAAGTTGTAATTTTCGCTTTCATTGTACCAAATAAGAAAGGCATTTTTCTGTTTGTTTGAATTTTGTTGTAGGCCCAAGAAGCTGTAAACGAGTTCAACAACAATGAATAACAAAACAACTTTCCCCTCACGAACAAGTCGGGCGATCACGCTGGGACCTCGGCCAACTTGGCCGAGGTGACTGGCCAAGTGGCCGAGCCACTTGTGGTCTGCCTACCCCCAATCCTATAAATAGGAGGGTCTTCCCGCCTGGGCTAGATTTGGGGATTTTCGAGATTTTGGACTTTCTAATATTTGTGAGAGAGTTCTCGCAGATCTACGAGCCATCGACGACAGCCCGAAAGCACCGGCGAAAGCACGAAGTTCACCGACGCCGATCTACAATCGCAGGTAAGTGAATTCGGTCGGCTACGTAATAGCGCCGTGATTTCTCCTAGTAGAACTCACCCGCCCGCGATCCTCCTTCGTGAGTGTGATCCCCGGCGCATCCTCTCCTTCGTGAGTGTGATCCCTTAGACGCCTCGCTTCCTTCGTGGAACGAGCCCCTTCACGCCTCAGAGTTCCGTAACCCGGTTTCCACCGATCGAATTGCGTGGTCCACTGACGCATTCAAGTCCCCAGACAGCAAAGAACCCACACAAGCTTGTGATCCCGAATAATAGAGATCCGGCGCTTGTTCACCAGAAAAAGTTGTAATTTTCGCTTATTGTACTGAAATAAGAAAGGCATTTTTCTGCTTGTTTGAATTTTGTTGTAGGCCCAAGAAGCAAACGAAGTTCAACAACAATGAATAACAAAACAACTTTCCCTTGAACAGCCGGGCGACACAAAGGGGACTCGGCCAACTTGGCCGAGGTGATCTCCAAGTGGCCGAGCCACTTGTGGCTCCTACACCCCCAATCCTATAAATAGGAGGGTCTTCCTCGGCCTGGGGCTAGATTTGGGGATTTTCTGAGATTTTGGACTTTCTAATATTTGTGAGAGAGTTCTCGCGATCTACGAGCCGCCGACGCATCGAAAGCACCGGCCAGCACGAAGTTCACCGACGCCGATCTACAATCGCGGGTAAGTGAATTCGGCTGCCACAGAATAGCCTGTGATTTCTCCTAGAAACTCACCCGCCCCATCCTCTCCTTCGTGAGTGTGATCCCCGGCTGCATCCTCTCCTTCGTGAGTGTGATCCTTAGCGCCCGCTTCCTTCGTGGAAACGAGCCCCTTCACGCCTCAGAGTTCCGTAACCCGGTTTCCACCGATCGAATTGCGGTGGTCCACCTGGACGATTCAAGTCCCTAAGACAAGCAAAGAACCCACACAAGCGAGGATCCCGAATAATAGAGATCCGAGCGCTTGTTCACTCAGAAAAGTTGTAATTTTTGTTTTCATTGTACTGAAATAAGAAAGGCATTTTCTCGCTTGTTTGAATTTTGTTGTAGGCCCAAGAAGTCGTAAACGAAGTTCAACAACAATGAATAACAAAACAACTTTCCTCACAACAAGGGCGACCACAAGTGGGACCTCGCCAACTTGGCCGAGGTGACTGGCCAAGTGGCCGAGCCACTTGTGGGTCTGCCTACCCCCAATCCTATAAATAGGAGGGTCTTCCACTGGGGCTAGATTTGGGGATTTTCGAGATTTTGGACTTTCTAATATTTGTGAGAGAGTTCTCATGAGATCTACGAGCCGCCGACGACGCTTCGAAAGCACCCGAAGCACCGAGTTCACCGACGCCGATCTACAATCGAGGTAAGTGAATTCGGTCGGCCATGAATAGCCGTGATTTCTCCTAGTAGAACTCACCCGCCCTGCGATCCTCTCTCCTTCGTGAGTGTGATCCCCGGCTCCTCCTCTCCTGAGTGTGATCCCTTAGCGCCTCGCTTCCTTCGTGGAAACGAGCCCCTTCACGCCTCAGAGTTCCGTAACCCGGTTTCCACCGATCGAATTGCGTGGTCCACTGGACATTCAAGTCCCCAAGACAAGCAAAGAACCCACACAAGCCGGGATCCCAATAATAGAGATCCGAAGCTTGTTCACTCAGAAAAGTTGTAATTTTTGTTTTCATTGTACCGAAATAAGAAAGGCATTTTTCTGTTTGTTTGAATTTTGTTGTAGGCCCAAGAAGCCGTAAACGAAGTTCAACAACAATGAATAACAAAACAACTTTTCCCGCCAACAAGCCGGGCGACCATGGGAGCCACCGCCTCGATCGGAGGTCTCGTACACAACCACGGATTCTTATCCGTGGAGGAAGAGGTCGAAGTTCGAAGTTCGACCAGAGAAGTTCGAGGAGTACCTATCCTCACCCTCCTCCGGATCCAGTTCCCCGCCGCCCAAGAAGGTCTCATAAGGAGAACCCGATGGCCTCCGATGTAGAGCCTCAGACGGCGAGTCCAACCGCCGCGCAGGGCGAGAAATCCCTTCGCGCCTCAAGTCCGTGACTATGACGGGCCCGAGATGAACGCCAATGACGCGCCCGCACTCTCCAAGCGAGCCCGCCAAAGGCGACGACAAAGCATGGCGCGCAAATACGCCAAAGCCATGCAATCCATGGATGGGATCCGCTATGAGGCGGATCTAAGATCCAACTAACCCAGAGGCTTCATTTCAAGTTATCGACGGTCCATCCAAGCCGCCAACCAACGAGTGGGTCCGTGTCGGAACTGCCTCCACGCTTCAGAGCGGATCCTGCCGCCAAGACTTCCTGTGCGCAGCACGAAGTTTTGCGCAAGCTCGAATTGAAGAAGGAGGTGGTAAAAAGCCGCCAACATACCATCGTTTGAGGCCCAAATCTAACGGGTAACCCCACCGCACGGCTTCAAAAGCTAAGATGGCCAACATTCCACTTCGTCCCGCTTAAGCCGGCTAAAGCATTTCAAATTCAAGCCAAAGCCCGAGACCGACGGCGCCAAAGTCAGCATGCTCAGATCAATCGTGGTGAAGCCAACTCGCCACCACCACCAAACCAACTATCAAGGATCGCTTGGGTCCTCCAATGAATCACGTCACTCCTCATGCGTAGGTCGCACCCGCCCAAGAAGGATAGGAAAATTCCAACAGCCCCACAATCCGACTAAAGGTCGAAGTCCGAGAGTCCACCGAGACTTCACACTCACGGCGAAAGTCAAGGCGAGTCACTTTCGATAGTTTCGGTGAACAAGTCCATTCTCGGAAGGAGACGCTTTCGTCGGATGATGACGATGTTATACCCGAGGGATGATGCCGACACACGGCGGGTTGCTCCGGTACTCATACCGACGAGCCACTACCGTGGGGTACGGAAATCTCGGGCTCAACTAACACGGTCATGCTTGTGCTCCAAGCTCATCAAGACAGTGCTCTCGGAGTGCAATTGCCATCAAGATACCCCAGAAAGAGTCTCGGTCTTCCAGAGACTTAACACCAACACGCCAAGACCTAGGTCAAGGCGATTCCGCAGAAGGATGACATCCCGACAGGATGAATTGCCGGAGGTCACTAATAATATGACCGGCAAAGAACCGTCGTCATGGACTATTCCCAGCGCATCGCAACGGTTAACTCGTTTGCGGTCCGGGACTATCCGACGGTCCAATTACGATAAACTTCTGAGAGGGATACCCGAGGAGGATGATGTGTCGGATGTTGGCTTCGCAATTGCCCCTGATAATATCAGATCTAGCGGCGGGTGCCTCAAGAAGCTTTATGATCGCATGCATCAAGTGGCTAAAATGCTAGACGGCGCTGAATAAACAACGGAAAACTTCAAGTTAGAGATGGAGTTGGCCATGCATCGATGAGAGAAATGCATGACCACCGCATCCAAGCCTTGAAAACATCGAGGTGAATCGAGCCACGATCGACGATCAAGATGACAGCCGATTCGCATGTGAGGAAGTACAAGAGGATGATAACCCTCCTGAACCACGCAACGCTGGGCATAATATAGATGTTGTTGCTCATGAGAGCGAGAAGATCAAAGACCTCAAAAGCAAAATCAACTCATTGATTTCCGCCAAGAGGTGAAGAAGACAGTATTCCTTGCCCATACCAAGGGAGTGGGAATCAATCCCGCACTGCCTAAATTTAACTTAATAAACTTCACACCGCTTGATCGAAGGGTTCCCCGACGCAGACTTGATTTATTTCAAGTCGCACTGGTTATTTCCTAATGAGCCCCCGATGGTTCGGTCATTCGCTGGCACCCTTCGTGGAGCCGCCCGATTGGTACCGCCTAAATGTGGGAGCATCAATACGGACGATATGGAGTCCCTCGCTTCCAATTTCTTTGATGACGATACCGGTATCCATCGAACGCTACCATGAAAGGCGTAAGGACTGAGAAACCGGATATCTTTGTCAAACGATTCTAACAAGGCAATGAACCACGGATCCGATAACGAGGAGTTCATCCTCCGGACTCCGCCACAACAACTTGTCGATAGACGACTCGAGGCAATGGGAACAAAGACCGCCCAACACCCGAAAGACTTGAAGGTCCGGTGAACAAGCCGAAGGTTCCTCAAGAGGAAAAGGCGAGAGAGGCCACCGGCCGAAGCCCCAAACGTAACTTTGTCCCACGTGGCAAAGGGAAAGAGCAGCCAAGACGGCGGTTATGAACCAAACGCCCAACTCCAACCCCAAAGCAGAAAAGAAGAAGAACAAAGCCAAGAACAGCACAATCACAAGGGCAAACTGTACACGTAAACGTAAGGTCTCGTGAGCCAAGATTCCAAGTCCTATTCCTTTAGGGACTAACGAGATTCCCTGGCCTCTTCAAATATCTTGTGGAAAATAACAAGATCAAGCTCCTCCGATTCGTAATCAAGAGGAAGCAATGAGGACTAACGACCCAAAATACCTGCACATGGCGCTTCATCACCCCACTAAACTCGCTTCACCTTTAAGGATAAAATCCGTGCCTTAATTGACGTAGGGTCATCACTATGAAGCCGCCCAAGGAAAAGAAGGTCGGAGCAAATGCGTGTCCATAAGCTTTGGATCGTACTCATTGACATGGTTTGAGCCTAAACCGCTGGTCAAAGTCGCAATGAAGACGCGGAATGATGACCCACACGAGCAACGCCGAAAGGACTTGTATCGTGATACGGCCCCAAATGGCTAAGTCCCGTGGATCCACCTAGACCGCTGAAGATGATCATGGGTAGCTTCTTCTTCATCGAAGAAAAGTCAAAGCGGAAGGGAAAGCATGCCATGCTACTTCCGCCGAACTCGAGGGAGATGACGAAAGGTGTAGTGACGCCCACCGCCAAGGGGAACCCGGCCCACGCCACCAGAGTAACACTAAAGTACAAATACAAGTACCCTAAGTCCCCGACTAAATGCCAAGACGTCAGATCGGGGTACCAACACCTCTCACTACGAAAGCTAACAACAGTGGTCGCCAAAGAAGCCACAAGGAAGCAACCGCAGAAGTTCAGCTCCCGGCGCCTCGGTTCAACCACCCGACAGAAGAGACAAACCGAAAGCTCCAACTCCCCATATCGCTCGGGACGCTATGGCCCAATTGGCTAATATTCCCGCGAAGGATCACTCTCTTTACGAGCCGCTTGTGGTTGTCAAAAGAGACAAGAGAAGCTCTTCAAGCCCTCCCGCCGATTCGTAAGTCTTCCTCACCTGCATTAAGCCGAGCCTGAAGAGTCGCCCAACAAGGCAACCTTGCGGCAGCACTTCCCCGCGATCACTTTTACAAAGGAGGATATGCGACAAGGAATTCCAAGCACGATAGGCCGCTATACTTCACCGGGTATATTGGCTCTAGTGAAGTTAACCGATCCAAGTCGATCCCGTTCCAGGGAGCATCATGCCCCTCAACCATGTATCACCTTGAATCCCTCGCCAAGAAGCCGCATCAACAGCACGGTGATCATGGATTTAACACCGCGGGTCTCTACCGCTGGTAAAATCCTGATAAAGTGCCAAATGGGGATTAAAGTCCAAGTCACCGCTATGTGATTGACGCAGACTTCCTATAACTTATTGTTGGTCGACCTTTGATCCACAAGAACATTATAGTCCCATCTACTCTTCATTAGTGTCTCAAATATGTAGACACTAATAATGAGGTCAAGACGGTGGTCGCGACAAACAACCGCTTAAGGGATGGAGAATTACTCACCCTCCTCTCCCAGAATGAGTCCGAAATCAATCATCGCCCAAGGCACATACGGGTGAAGAAGCCGACACCGGCCGCTTGGTTATAGTGGTGGTTTTGTTTTAAATGACATTGTACCCCTTGTAATCAATCTTGACGATGAAGAATCGTCAGATGAACATTGTAATTGGCAAATTGCCGATGAATCAATAAATGACGATTTAGAGTATCCTTTGTCTTTGAATGATGTGATGACAGGTTTATACAACAATCCAGAGTTGCACCTACCAACTCGGTCATTTTGCTTTACACAAAAGCAGTTCCGAGACTCCTTTGGGACAACACTCGTCATCCCACGAAGATCAAGTAGTGAAAAAGACTTGGTTTACGGAAAAGGAGATGCAGTTCCAACACCGAATCATTTCTTAGAAGAAGATGAAGATGACAATGGGCCTATCCTCCACACATTCAGATATAGTCCAGAAACACTGGGTATCATGAAGAAGTGGGGGTACAACTTGACACAAGGGGAAGGTCTATGTTTTGGGCGAGGTCCTCGAGTCCCTCCCAAAGCGGCATATGTCCCAAGAGGGAAGCCGGATAACTACTATGCATTTAGACGGGGATTGGGATACGAATCCTCCTCAGAAGATGAATGCTCATGGTTGATTGATGATAATCCACCCGATGAGGGAGACGACATTCGGCCCGATTCTTCTGGCTGATTCGACACCGTTCTGAGAAGCTCTCAAGGCTTTCATGTCAAATATGGCTACTGGCCGATCCCGCTACTATTGAGAGTGATGAAGATATGCCAACATGGGAAGACCCATGGATCCATCACCAAAGAGCAGCTGGGGATAGATTCAACAAAGAGAACCCCCACTAAGGACGAGGTAGTCCAGTTAATATGGGTGACTAAGAGTATCCTACCATAAACATCAGCAATATTCTTCTAAGAGAAGGAAGAGTTGATCACCCTAATCGTGAGTATATCGATGTATTCACCGAGCTACGAGGACATGCCAGACTCGACCCTATGTGGCATACACATCACCAACATCAAGATGGATGTCAAACTCGCCAAGCAAATCAAGAAAGTTTCGCCCACAAATCTTGGTGCAATCATTGATGAAGGAAGAAATTCATAGAATCGATTCATCAAGGAAATTCAACATCCTGATTGGGTGGCTAATATAGTCCCGGCCATGAAGAAGAATGGTTCGATTAGGACTGTGGTTTCACTACGAGACCTCAACGCCGTTCGAAGATGACTTTCCTCTTCCAATCACCGGATGTCATAGTAGACAATACGGTGGATTTGAAAGAATGTCATTCATGGATAGTTTCTCGGTTACAATCGATCAAGATGCACCCCGATGATGCCAAGCACACGCCGCTCGTAACGCTTCCATCGGTATATATTGCTACACGGCCATGCCGCTCGCCTCAAAATGCCGGCCACATATCACGAAAGCAATGACTAAGATTTTCAAGGATCATCTCCGAAAACGGTCGAATGCTACCGACTTAATTTGGTCGTGAAAAGCCCACAAAGGAGATCACATCAAAGATCTTAGAACGGTATTCGAGCTCATGCGAACCCATCGCCTAAAGATGAATCCCGCCAAATCCTTCCTTGGGATGTCCAGCGGCAAGTTCCTCGCTTTGTCGCCACTAATAAGGGCATCCACGCCGATCCCGACAAAGTGAAGGCGATTCAAGAGTTGCAACCTCCAGAAATCCGAGAACTCGTGGGTTACAAGGGCGACATGACATCCGACGGTTCATATCGAACCTATCCGAAGTGCCAACCGCTCTAAGTTGAACAAGAAGGGCGGTCGCTTATTTGGGATGACGCCGCCGAAAGCCGCTCAAGAGATCAAATCAGATCTCGCTAAACCTCCCCGTTTGTTGCACCGCTGTCGAAAACCGCTTCGATTTACGCCAAGGCAACGGATCACTCGTTAAGTGCCTTACTCGCTAGATGACGACGGCGGTCACTTAACAAAGCAGTATTACCGAGTTTAACATTAGTCGCTACGAGTCCCGATACCCAATGGTCGTGAAGCAAGGCCTTGCATTAGTGTTCGCGATTCGTAAAATGCGACACTATTTAGTCGACAGACGATTTATGTTATCTCTAACGAACCGTCCGAATATTTATGACCCACCGCCTCAATGAGTTGGCGCTTGGCAAAATGGGCCTTGCTCTTGTCCCAATATGACTTGCACTTCAAACAACAAAAGTCGGTCAAAGGACAAGCGATTTATGATCTCTACGCCAACCCCACAACGCGATTTGGAGCTATATGATGATCTTCCTGATGAAGTCCGTGAAGTCAACACTACATCGCACCAACAAATATGGCGATTGTATTTTGACGAGCTTCGGCCACTAATGTAAGTGCCCCTGATGTTCTAAAATCTCTCACTGAGTCCGAGTTGTCTTGATTTCTCCGAATCATGTCATGCCCCGTGCTTATTCACTCACCAACCATGCTCTAATAATGTACCAATACAATGCGCTACTTATTGGACTTAGTTTCGGGGTCGAAAGATCTCGTATATCGCAAGCATTCGCAATTGATAGTTAAGCATCCGTGGTGACTACGGTTAGGAACCCCGATCCGTCCCCTATCATCGATAGCCGCTGAAATGGCGACTCATTTGAAGAATTCTTCATCGAATATATTCCACGCCTTAACGCTTATGGATGCATCGCGATTAGTTATCGCGGGCACAACCTTCCTCACACCGAACAACTAGTTACGGCCAGACTCATCAACTTCATCAATATATGATGAGGTACAAGAAGACAAGGGGTAGTTACCAAAGAGTATATGCAACCCAAACTAAATTGGAGCCCCGAGATTGGCTTTCCTATCATCGATTACGCCTTACATGGTATTCGCCGTAAGACGGAAGGAGAGAGAGTCAATCCGCTAAGAGCTCCAAGATTCTTCTACCACACGGAGACCCTGATGTTATATCGGGGTATGATGGTCTTTATCTCGATGCCTCTCAAACAAAGAGGCGTAAGAGGTCCTTCGAAGCATAACGGCGGTGAATGTGGCGCACTACCGTCCCAAACTCTACGATCGAATCAGAGAATGGGCTACTTTGGCCAACAATGATTAATGACGCAGTCAGCCACGCCGAATGCCACGCGGTCAAATTCACGCCAATTATATGCATCGCCTCCGTGAGCGCTTGCATCCTTCGCCACATCCCGCCATTCGAGACATGGGGAATGGACGCAGAGGTCCCATTTTTCCTCCACACCAAAGGCGATCGATTTATTCTAGCGACACCGACTACTTCCAAGTGGGCTGAAACAATCCCGCTAAAAGAAGTAAAGGCGAAAATCGCCATCAAATTTATCAAACACCACGCCATCTACCGACACCTGTTCCAAGACGAATCGCATGACAACGGTCCCCAATTCATCGCCAATTCCTTCATCGTTTTATGAAGTTCAAAATACAAGACGCCTCACAATGTTCTATAATCCACCGAAATGGATTAGCCGGTATGCTCAACAAGACAATCATCAAAATTTTGTCGAAACTTGTGAAAATAACAAGCTTAGATTGGGATGATAAACTCGAGAAGCACTCGGGCATATCGCACAACCGCACGCACACCAATCGAGAGACCCCGATTCTCTCGATTCACGGAAGTGCTAGCCCCATGGAAATCCGATTCCATCACTCCGCACGCCTTGCAACGAGATGACGATCAAGAACAAGATCGTAAACGCCTCAAGAGCTCGAGATGTTGATGAAAAGCTCGAAGCTCAACAATGCATTGAGTTCTACCAAGCTAGGATGTCGAGCTTTCAACAAGAAAGTACGACAACGGAGTTTCAAAGAAGGAGATTTGGTCCTCGCCGCCGACTTAATCGATAATCCTCACTTCCAAAAAGAAAGGTAAATTCAACCTAAATGGGAGGGTCCGCTTGTAATAGAAACGGCTCACTCTAATGGTGCGACGCCTAATTACCCAAAATGGCTAACCGACAATTAATGTCGATAAATGGGAAGTTCCTCAAGAAATACTACCCTTAGTGTCTTCGATAACCCGCTTCGACGAAGTTCCTCGGGATGTTTCACCCACTTTTCTTGAGGATAACCCTAGATTTGTCCTCCATCATAATTTCCCCACCGATCAAATTCCTTGACGGTAGGTCTACAAATTTTCCGGTACATTACCAAAATCTCCTCTTGATTCCTTCTATGAACAAGAGGCCCACTCAAGCATAAGATCCCTTTGTGATAAAATGTAAGAGTTTTCCTTGCTACATCTTAGGTAGCTACCGATCAAGGTATGCGCCGATTTTCGCATCAGTTGTCCGATCAAGGTCGCCTCGAAGTTTTTCGGTTCTCAAGAGGAGATCCCACTTTTAGTTCCATCTTTCATCTTAGGTAGCACCGATCAAGGTATGCCGATTTTCGTGACCGTGTTGTCCGATCAAGGTCGCCTCGAAGTCTTTTCGGTTCTCGGCGGAGATCCCACTTTTAGTTCCATCTTTCACTTAGGTAGCCGACCAAGGTATGCGCCGATTTTCGCATCGTGTTGTCCGATCAAGGTCGCCTCGAAGTCTTTTCGGTTCTCGGCGGAGATCCCACTTTTAGTTCCATCTTTCATCTTAGGTAGCCGATCAAGGTATGCCGATTTTCGTGACTGTGTTGTCCGGATCAAGGTCGCCTCGAAGTCTTTTTCTTTGCTCTCGGCGGAGATCCCACTTTAGTTCCATCTTTCATCTTAGGTAGCGCTCGACCGGTTGTATAAGGCCGGATTTTCGTGACTGTGTTGTCCGGATCAAGGTCGCCGAAGTCTTTTCGGTTCTCGGCGGAGATCCCACTTTAGTTTCATCTTTCATCTTAGGTAGCCACTAAAGGTATAAGCGCCGATTTTCGTGACCAGTTGTCCGACCAAGGTCGCCCGAAGTCTTTTCGGCTCTCGGCGGAGATCCCACTTTTAGTTCCATCTTTCATCTTAGGTAGCCGACCGAATGTATGCGCTGATTTTCGTGACCGTGTCGTTCGGAATTAAAGGTCGCTCGAAGTCTTTTCGTTCTCGGCGGAGATCCCACTTTAGTTCCATCTTTCATCTTAGGTAGCCGACCAAGGTATGCGCCGGATTTTCGTGACTGTGTTGTCCGATCAAGGTCGCCTCGAAGTCTTTTCGTTCTCGGCGGAGATCCCACTTTAGTTCCATCTTTCATCTTAGGTAGCTACCGATCAAGGTATGCGCCGATTTTCGTGACCAGTTGTCCGACCAAGGTCGCCCGAAGTCTTTTCGTTCTCGGCGGAGATCCCACTTTAGTTCCATCTTTCATCTTAGGTAGCCGACCGGGTATGCGCCGGATTTTCGCATCGTGTTGTCCGAATCAAGGTCGCCTCGAAGTCTTTTCGGTTCTCGGCGGAGATCCCACTTTTAGTTCCATCTTTCATCTTAGGTAGCGCCGACCGAAGGTATGCGCCGGATTTTCGACCAGTTGTCCGACCAAGGTCGCCCGAAGTCTTTTCGTTCTCGGCGGAGATCCCACTTTTAGTTCCATCTTTCATCTTAGGTAGCTACCGATCAAGGTATGCGCCGGATTTTCGTGACTGTGTTGTCCGGATCAAGGTCGCCTCGAAGTCTTTTCTTCTCGGCGGAGATCCCACTTTTAGTTCCATCTTTCATCTTAGGTAGCGCCGACCGAAGGTATGCGCCGATTTTCGTATCAGTTGTCCGACCAAGGTCGCCTCGAAGTCTTTTCGTTCTCGGCGGAGATCCCACTTTAGTTCCATCTTTCATCTTAGGTAGCCGACCAAGGTATGCGCCGATTTTCGCATCGTGTTGTCCGACCAAGGTCGCCTCGAAGTTTTTCGTTCTCGGCGGAGATCCCACTTTAGTTCCATCTTTCATCTTAGGTAGCGCCGACCAAGGTATGCGCCGGATTTTCGATCAGTTGTCCGACCAAGGTCGCCTCGAAGTCTTTTCGTTCTCGGCGGAGATCCCACTTTTAGTTCCATCTTCATCTTAGGTAGCCGACCGGGTATGCGCCGGATTTTCGTATTCGTGTTGTCCGACAAGGTCGCCTCGAAGTTTTTCGTTCTCAAGAGGAGATCCCACTTTTAGTTCCATCTTTCATCTTAGGTAGCACCGACTGAAGGTATGCGCCGGATTTTCGTGACTGTGTTGTCCGATCAAGGTCGCCTCGAAGTCTTTTTCTTCTCGGCGGAGATCCCACTTTTAGTTCCATCTTTCACTTAGGTAGCCGACCGAAGGTATGCGCCGATTTTCGTGACTGTGTTGTCCGAATCAAGGTCGCTCGAAGTCTTTTCGGTTCTCGGCGGAGATCCCACTTTTAGTTCCATCTTTCATCTTAGGTAGCCACCGGTATAGCGCCGATTTTCGCATCAGTTGTCCGATCAAGGTCGCCTCGAAGTCTTTTTCGCTCTCGGCGGAGATCCCACTTTAGTTCCATCTTTCATCTTAGGTAGCGCCGACCAAGGTATGCGCCGGATTTTCGCATCAGTTGTCCGATCAAGGTCGCCTCGAAGTCTTTTCGGCTCTCGGCGGAGATCCCACTTTAGTTTCATCTTTCATCTTAGGTAGCCACTAAAGGTATGCCGGGATTTTCGCATCAGTTGTCCGATCAAGGTCGCCCGAAGTCTTTTCGGTTCTCGGCGGAGATCCCACTTTTAGTTCCATCTTTCATCTTAGGTAGCCGACCAAGGTATGCGCCGATTTTCGCATCGTGTTGTCCGACAAGGTCGCCTCGAAGTCTTTTCGGCTCGGGCGGAGATCCCACTTTTAGTTCCATCTTTCATCTTAGGTAGCCGATCGAAGGTATGCGCCGATTTTCGTGACCGTGTTGTCCGAATCGGTCGCCTCGAAGTTTTTCGTTCTCGGCGGAGATCCCACTTTAGTTCCATCTTTCATCTTAGGTAGCCGACCGAAGGTATGCGGGATTTTCGACCAGTTGTCCGAATCAAGGTCGCCCGAAGTCTTTTCGGTTCTCGGCGGAGATCCCACTTTAGTTCCATCTTTCATCTTAGGTAGCGCCGATCAAGTAGGCGTACCGATTTTCGACCGTGTTGTCCGACCAAGGTCGCCTCGAAGTCTTTTCGTTCTCGGCGGAGATCCCACTTTAGTTCCATCTTTCATCTTAGGTAGCCGACCGGAAGGTATGCGGGATTTTCGTGACCAGTTGTCCGCCTCAAGGTCACCTCGAAGTCCTTCGGCTTCTGAGTGTAGATCCCACTCGCCCATCCTTTTCCGTAAGACCGGCGTAAGTTAACCGAACTTACATCTTAGGTAGCTCCACGAAGGTAAGGCCGAGATTGTTTGATCAAGTCGTCCGATCAAGGACGCCCTCAACCCTCTTGATTCCTATAGTGCCCCTACTATGGTTTCATTCCGAAATAGAACATAAAGTTCCTCCTCTCTCACCAATTTAATCCTATCGATCAAAACTCCTTAATCCAAGATTCTTCTTGGGGAATTTGATCCCTAATCCTACAGGATAGGTCGACGCCTAGCACGCCGGGTTAGTCTTCCCGTGAAAAGACGGCTCACGATTCAACATCGTAGCATTAAGTCTAAGAGAGTTTCATTCTTTTAGCACAACGCTGTGTGTAGAACGGATTTAGATAATCTACACGCTAGCCCAACTCAAACGGTAGTTGGTAAAGGCTCATCAAACCCGCTGAGGCTGGGGTCAGCTAATAACTCCCTAAAGCCACACGCCGCTTCGGCTTTTTAGTTTTTTTCCGATTGAAGAAGACACCTGAGTCCCGACTCGTATTTTATCCCAGCCTAAGAAGGGATGAGTCTACGATAATACGCGCTGTCGGGTGGTCTCTTGCCCGTAAAGAGCAACCGAGCCTATGTATTCAATATCATAGCAATAAGTCTAGAAGAGTTTCATTCTTTTAGCACAACGCCACGTGCGGAACGGATCCGGATAATCCGGCGACGCCAGCCCAACTCAAACGGTAGTTGGTAAAGGCTAATCAAACCCGCTGATGGTCGAGGGTTTGCCAAAAATCCTATAAGTATTATGGTTAATTATTTCGACGGGTAAAAGAATCATAAGGAATAGATCTTATTCATTTGAAGCAAATATAAAAGGAGCTACAATCGCTTAAACATCAAGTCTATGACAAAGGATTTGTTGTTCGAGCCGAGACACTTCATCATTGTAAGCCCGGTGGAGTTCTCTAACTCAGCCTCAAGGACTCCTCATCGGTATTCGTCTTCAGACGCCTTTGATCTCACCGCCGCTTCACAGCTCGAAGTTCCCTAGATGCGACGGGCGAGCTTTTCCTTGTTGGCCTTTACGCCCAAAATACTCATCTTGTCTTCCTCGCATGGAACTCTCCCGAGCAAGATTATCCTCTCCGCGACTCGCTACAATACTAGTCCGATATGGCTTAGGAAGAATATGTCTCAACGACAACAGCCCGAAGCTGATCGGCGCCGGGTCTCTCCCAGATCTAGACCTCGAGCCAAGAAAACACCAGCATCGCCATGCCTCTAAACGCTTGCCCGTAGTAGACATACGAGGAAGCTCCACGCTCGCAATTCTTGAAGTCCTCGCTTCCCTCTAGATGAGCAAGGTCGCCGGGAATGGCTTGAGCTAGCTCAGATGACCCATATTCTCAGATCCGCCTAGGTCGAGGAAAAGGGGATCATGGGTATTTATAACAACTCCTAATGGGCCCAAATCAATTCTAATTAGGACTCTAATCAGCCCTCAATTAGGAGTCCTAATTGGAACCTTATCCGGATGTCAAAATAGTGCTAAATCAACCGCTGATTGACTCCTACTCCCACCGCTATATTTGGAAAGATTCCAAGGTTTATTCGGCAGATAACACTGCTGAAGGCCCCCGACGCTAATCAACGCTGCCGCTAATCCTACTCCAATCAGAATACGAGTATAAACCGCTTCCTAGTTTGTCGAGAAGTTTCCTAAGAATATTTCCACAAAAATATTCTTAGGATAACTCGATCGTATGAATTGCATCGACGCTAGTCAACGCTGTCGCTACATCGACGCGAAATCAACGCTACGCCTAATCCTACCCAATCGTGAATAACGAAGTATAAACCGCTTCCTAATTTGTCGAGAAGTTCCCTAAGAATATTTCCATTCTAGGATAACTCGATCGATGGATTGCATCGCGCTAATCAACGCCGCCTAATCCTACCCAATCGAATATGAGTATAAACCGCTTCCTAATTTGTCGAAGTTTCCTAAGAATATTTCCATAAAAATATTCTTAGGGATAATCATCGCGGGATTACATCGACGCTAATCAACGCTGCCGCCTAATCCTACTCCAAATAGGATACGAGTATAAACTGCTTTGTCGAGAAGTTCCCTAAGAATATTTCCATATTCTTAGGATAACTCGATCGTAGCGGATAACATCGACGCAAATCAACGCGTCAGCCTAATCCTACTCCAATCGTGAATACGAGTATAAATCCGCTTCCTAATTTGTCGAGAAGTTCTAAGAATATTTCCATAAAAATATTCTTGGGATAACTCGATCGCGGCGGATAGCATCGACGCAAATCAACGCGTCGCCTAATCCTACTCCAATCGAATAATGAGTATAAACCGCTTCCTAATTTGTCGGTAGTTTCCCAAGAATATTTCCATAAAAATATTCTTAGATAACTCGATCGAGTGATTACATCGACGCTAATCAACGCTGCCGCCTAATCCTACCCAATCGAATACGGTATAAACCGCTTCCTAATTTTCAATGAGAAGTTCCCGAGAATAAACCCATATTCTTAAGGATAACTCGATAACCCTTAATTTCTCCCACCATAATATCCAAAAAATAGGGGAATAACTCGACGAGGCATGAAAATCATGTTGACACCGGACAACGGTCTAGTCTCGAAGAAACTTCTCCGCTGGATAATCATATCCCAACAACGGTCAACTCGCCACTACCAGGCTAGGACGATGGTTGAAGGCCAAATGGTCTCCGTTTCGACAAGGAATCCTCTGAGGATATCTCCATGAAAAGATTTTTCCTCCGCGTGGTCAAACCAACAACATAATGTGATGATGGAAGAATTAGCCGATTGAGGATTATGAAATTCCACGATTCGACACTATCAACGGTCGCCAACAAGGAGTTCGCCGATATACGGAGGAGTCCAAAAGTCCGATGGTTAGTTAAACAACAACCAACCGACGCGAAGTTACAAACAAAACTCACCCACCAATCAAGATTTTAACAAGCGGTCGACAATAAATGCAACATCGCGGACCTTATCGTAAATCCTACAAAGCACCGATGATCTCAAAGAATCAAGACTTGAAGCTAACTTTGGGACCCTCTCCGATCGAAGGTCGAACTATCATGTCCAAAGTATTCCGTGCTCGCCATAAAAGAACAAGATCGAACACTTTGGAGGGGTATCTCAGAGGCTTTTGAAAATCCCCAAACCAACTCGCGGACGAAGTCGGCGAATGACAACCCAACGGATAATACTGACGCCAATCATTGAAACACTAACCCGACGACAAACCCACCACACAAGCACGGCTTAAACCGACTTGAATAGACGATCGATTGTGAGTCGCTGAACCTAACAAACCAAGAGTTAGTCTCGAGCCAAATACGTATCGGAATCTAAGTCCGGGAAGACCAAGAGTCGAATAGGCGGACCTAAGCCCCAGAGACCGAGAAAATGGCAAAACGCTAAACGGGCAAAAATGGCTAAAACGGACTCGCCTAACTTGGCCGAGGTGGTTGCTAAGTGGCCGTGCCACTTGTGGCTCGCCTACCCCCAATCCTATAAATAGGGGGTCTTCCCGCCTGGGCCGGATTGGGGATTTTCGGAGATTTTGGACTTTCTCGATATTAGAGAGAGACTCACGAAGGCCGACGACGCTTCGGGCACCAGCCGAAAGCACGCAGTTCAATCGACGCCGATCTACAATCGCCGGTGATGTTTCACTGGTCGGCTATTAGACATGCCGATTTCTCCTAGTAGATCTCACCCGCCGGGCGATTCTTCGTGAGTGTGATCTTCGCCATCATCTCCTCGGAGTGTGATCCCTTTATGCCTCTTCCTTCGGAAACGGCCCCTTCACGCCTCAGAAGTTCCGCAACCCGTTTCCACCGGATCGAATTGCGCGGCGGTCCACTGACGCATTCAAGTCCCCGACAGTAAAGAACCCACACAAGCCGGTGATCCCAATAATAGAGATCCGACGCTTGTTCACTCAGAAAAGTTATAATTTTCGCTTTCATTGTACCAAATAAGAAAGGCATTTTTCGCTTGTTTGAATTTTGTTGTAGGCCCAAGAAGTCAGTGAACGAAGTTCAACAACAATGAATAACAAACAACTTTCCCCGCTAACAACGGGTTGGGAGGACGACTAGCACGCGCTTCAAGCCGTCCGAAAGCGCACTAGCGTTGGAAGGTGACACTGGTCGCCCCACGTTGTTCGACGGACGAAGCGACGCGGAATAGCTCGAGGTAGTTGTTCGCGTAAAAGTTGGGATGATTGTCATTGATTTGAATTTGCTTTACGCTTTTCTTTGGCCTACAACAAAATTCAAAAGAAATGCCTTTATTTTAAGGCGCATAATGAAAATCAAAAAAGATTACAACTTTTATCCTTGTGAACAAACGCCAGGATCTCTCATATATCGAGGTCCTCACTTGCGTGGGTTCTTTGCCCGTGCCGGGACTTTGTGTCCGTGGACCACCGCAATTCCAATCCAAGTAGAGACCCGGTTCGGAACTACAGATGTAAAGGCTCAGACACGAAGGAAACGGTTCCGAGGGAATCACACTCACGGCGAGAGGATCGCCGGGATCGTGACTCACTAAGGAGAGGATCACCGGAGCGGTGAGATCTACAAGGAGAAATCACAAGACTATCCCCGAGGTTAAGACGGCTTAACCTAGAGGGTATCTCAGAAGTTCGACCAATTCGCTACCTTCCGCTTGTAGATCGACGCCGACCGACTTGTGCTCGCTTGCTCGAACTAAGGCCGACGCTCGTGATCTCGTGGAGAACTCTTTAGAAAACTCAAAATCCACGCCAAGTCCAAAAGCCAAATCCTCCCACTCTCTCCAAAGCCCCTCAACTTCAAGACCCCCTATTTATACAATGGGGATACATGGTTACGCCTGGTCAGCCACTCCGCCAAGCCGAGGTGGTTTCGCTATGGTGCCGAGCCACCTCGCCACTTCTGTCGGTGGCTCGCCAGTGGCCGAGCCACCTGGCCATTTGGCCGCAGGTGTCGCCGAAGTCGCTTTTTCCGCCGCTGGCCATTTTCCTGCCGCTGCCTCTCGGCTCGTTCCGTCAGCATTTGATTCCGGACTAACTCTTGGTTCATTCCGTTCAACGGTCCCGAACTGACGTCCGCTCCGTCCGCTTAAGCCGCTTGTGACGCTGTGGTTTGCCGCCGGTTCGCCTCAACCATTCGACGTCCGTGATTATTCAAGGGTTGTCATTCACCCTCGCCACGAAGTTGGTTTTGGGATCTTGTAAGTATTTTTCAATGCCTACAGATACCCTCCAAAGCCGCCTCGGGCCCCATTTAATGAGTCCGATGCTTGGACATGATGGTTCCCTGCCTTCCGCCTACCGAGGGTCCCAAAGATAGCTTCAAGTCTTCGATTCTTTCAGATCATCCAGCTTTGTAGGATTCCTCGATAAGATCACGGTGTCGCATTTATTGTCCGACCGCTTGTTGAAATCTTGATTCGGGCCGGTGGGTGAGTTTTGCTTGTAACTCGTGCCTGCTGGTTGTTTGACTAACCATCGGACTTTTGACTTATCCGCATGTCCGAACTCCTTGTTGGCTTACATGTTGGTTGTGTCGATTACATGGAATTTCATAACCCTGGCCGGCTATTTCTTCCATCATCACGTGTGTTGTTGGTTTAACCACGAGGACTAATATTTTCATGGAGATATCCTCCAAGGATTCCTTGTTGAAACAAGAGACCATTTGGCTTTCAACCATCGCCCTAGTTTTCAATCCTGAGTGCAATCCCCTTGACCGTTGTTGGGATATGATTATCCACGTGGGAGAAGTTTCTTCGGCCGACACTGTTCGTATCAACAATGACTTCCACTGTCCCTATTATTCCTCTCTGGGTATTATGGTGGAGGAAATTAAGGGTTATCGAAGTTATCCTAAGAATATGGGTTTATTCTTGTTTGGGTAAAGTTGATTTTTGTCATTTCCATTACAAAACTTAAGAAAATTACACCTTAATTTTCGCTACAAAGAAATTTCAAGAACTTCACAAACTCAACAAAAGATACTACAAGTGTAGATCTCCGCTTTTTGGGACTTTTCCCGTGCCGGGACGCTTAATCCGCGGGACCACCGGTGCCGACATCGTCGAATCGACGGGTTTAGTTGATGCTTCGCAGGAAACAAGAACTTAAGCAAATATCTTAGCAAAGTAAGATATCTACTCTCTCAAGAATAAGTCAAAGCTTAAACTCGAGGAATCTCCGTGGATCGTGGTTCTTGAACTTTGAAGCTTGATTCTCTCCTTGCAAAGCTCGATTTCTTTGATCTCTGATTGCAAAATGCCATCCCCCAAGTGGATGTAGGGGTATTTATAGTCCTGGAAACGTTCTCCAAGAAACACAAGTCATAAGTGCTCCACATTTGCAAGCATGTACCGAAATGGCTTATGTCAGCCTCGCGGGCGAGGTATCGGCCGCTTCGGCCGGGCGGCAAGAAGAGGTCCTACCATCGGGCGAGGCAGTTGTCGCCCCTTCGCCTGTAACGGTTTCGCTGCTTTTAGGCACGATTAAATGCCCTAAAATCACTTAGTGGGCGATTTCCGCGGTAACCGCTTCATTAAAGTATCTCAATGTCTCTTTGCTTTTATAAAGTCGCGGGCCCCATCGCATTGATTTAGACCCTTCAAGAGCCCGCTATATTCCGTGTCTCTACATTTGGCGGGCATGTAGTAAGTTCTAGTTGCGACATTATCATGTCCCTCGCGGGCGAGGCATCATCAAGTCTCGCTAGTAGCGATTATCAGCGCAAGTTCCCGCCAGAAGCGACACACAAGTGTCTCGCTAATGACATGAACGCGTTCTCGCCATGGCGAGGCATTAACCGCTGTCTCGCGATCAGAGCAGACACAATCTTCTTCATGTGTTGACTTTGAGATTTCGACGACGTTGTCCTTCGATCTTCTCATAATTTAGTCATATTTGAGGTTCTTCACAATTTTGATGCCTACAGATATTCCCTCCAAAGTTTTCGTGACTCTCCATTTTATCGAAGGGTCTGAATACTTTGATAAGATGCCTTTACTTCGCTCATCGCTGAACTTTGTAGAAGAGGCCCGTTTTGCTTCAGCCGAACCTCGCTACGCCGTCGCCGCTGACCATATTTTGGGATCAATAACCGTTGCATTTGTATTTGAATGAATTGAAATGTCAAGTCGATTTAGACTAATCATCTTCATCTTGAAAGTCACCACTTGCCATGTATTGAATGCCTTGGGAATCATTCAAAGAAAAGCTGCCTCTTTTCTCAATATCGATTTCCGTGAAAGCTTCAGATGTAGTATGGAACCAATTTGTCTTGAATATACCGCCTTGAATCCCGTGACGCGAGAATAATTATCAATATCCGATTGTCCCACTTCAAGAAAGCGAAGCGAGGCAACCAAGTATCTTGCTCAAGGGGTTTGAGCGAGGCAAGATGTCTCACAAAGGACTTGAGCGAGGCAAAGATGAGGTGTCTCGCCAAATGACTTGAGCAAGGCAAGATGAGGTGTCTCCAAAGAGTTTGAGCGAGGCAAAGATAAAGTGTCTCGCCAAAGAGAGTGAAGGTGCCTGCATTCTTTATAAACCCGATACCTAGGGTTTTAACCCCATACGATATCCCGCCCCCATTTCAAAATTTTCTTAAACCTTCCCAAACCCTATTTTGATCTTCTACTAACCCAAGAATCCCTCAAACTCCTCAAATTAGTCCCAAAGATCTCTTTAGATCTAGGGTTTCGCTCGTTTCTTTGAGATTTCGCCGGTTTGATCAGTTCTCCTCACAAAATCGAAGCTTTTCCCTCGATCCTCCGCCGATCCAAGCCTCTTCATCAAACCCTAGGCCTCCTCGAGCTTTTCTTGCTCTAAGTTTCATCAAAACCGATCTTTTCTTTGTTCTCAAGCCCAAAATCAAATCTTTTACTATGTCTCCCAAGAGATCTCGTGGTCCTCAAGGGTAAATCCGCTCAAACTCCTCCTGTCGTCAAGAACCAATCAGCCTCGCCTTTTGGGGTGAGTTCTTCTCGATATATGCACTTATTTTGGGTTGAAAAGTTTGCATTTTTGTATAAAATCATTTGTTCTCCTTTACAGGCATTTGAGAAGTGTCGAGGTCCTCCTTTGTGTGGATTCGCTAAAACAAGTGTTTTGTATAGCCGTAACATTCACAAATCAACGAACAAAGCTTCGATTGTCTCGTTTGCGGGCGGTTGAGGCGCTCTCGCTTCGGGCGAGACAGCTGGGATCGCTCGCCGGGCGAGGCAGCTGAAATCGCCTCGCTCGGGCGAAGTCAGCCGAGACTGCCTCAAGCTATGCAGACAGCCAGATTGTCTCACGGCCGGGCGAGGCAGCTTTGAACTGCTCGTTGTCGGGCGAAGTCGCTGTCCCAACACTTTGCCATTTTTGATGTTAATTTTAACTCGCACTTATAAGTATATGTGCTTTGCGCTTGAGTTTCCACGACATTTGGTGCTCATGAGCCCAGCGGATTGCACAAACTGTGTTTTCCTCTTCTCAAGAGATGCCACTAGTGACTCGATGCTCCTCGCCGGTCCAAATGCCTCCTGTAATTATTGGAAGCGCAGAACATGGTTATCGCCGCTGACACGAAGAATGATCACCGACGCCTCCACTAACTAAAAATGCCGGATCCACAGAGATAATGAGGAAGTCCACTATTTATTCGGGATTCTCATATGATCCGTAAGCCTTATCCGCTCGGACCAACCATGGTATGAAGGTGATGGCTCTAATCTTTATTTACCTCCGCTTGCCCGCCATCATTCACCTGCCCGCGCAATTTATCGCTTAAGAGGAATATGTCCCGAGATCGATCAAGATTTGGAACGCATACACCGCGATATATCATCGAAAGGCCAGCTCCGTGTTCTAGCGACAAGAACTATATTAGGGCGCTTACCCTCGCCTTGTGGGTCGATGCCCCACCTCATGATGAACTGATGGTCAAAGCCGACTATTGAAGAATCGCCACAAAATAGGAAGGGAGTTGCCTCCTAAGAAATCTCACCGGCTGCCGTTTGGTACATTCTCATCGCCGACCGATGGTGGACACGATGACGCCTACGCTCGACCGATGGAGTCGGAACTCAAAGAAATTGATTATATGTTCCCATCCCTGCTAGCATGTATGGAATTTCTCCCAGCCAGATTACCGCATTGCGGAAATCTACAACCCGATACCAACACCTTCCTAACAAAGAATGGAGAATGGGTCTACCACTTCATGAGATGATGAAGGTGTCCTGGTCTTCCAATGGGTGAAGCACCATATCAAGAATATTTTCCGCCAATCGACGCATTGAGGGAAATGAAAGAGAAGAGATCACCGCTTATGATATTCTCGGGAGCGACTTGCCACTATCAAGCCGCAATAGCAAAGGGACGGAAGGCTAGAGGCTTCCGCAGATTAGCCATAAACAGCTTGCCGATTATCCGCTCCAACTTAGAGGGTGACGAGGATGTAATCAACAAAACCTCCACTCCTTCCGCCATCAACAAACTAATTGCAAAGATAAATGCCCAATCCTTCACTACCCCATATGCCGAGGGCAAAATTCTAAGGGAACGAATTTGAGACTTTCTTGTGGCGCTACAAAAGGATCAAGCCACAAACTCTCTGGCGGGCTACTTGGCTATCCGTTGAAGAAGTGTGTAGTCCCGCATCAATCTTCGATGCCCCGCCTTTAGAGTGCTTTTCCCAACCGCTGAGCTGGTCAACGGCCGTCGCTTCTTCTTCCCAAGCAATGGTGGCGGACATTCATGGGGACTCACGATAGTTTCCGGTTTTCCACAAGGGTAAAGGGTCTTCTAGCGACATTCCACCAAAGTAGAACTGCCAGATACTTATTTAATGGCCTCGCTCAGATTTCCATCGCTCGATCTGATGATGTACTCGACATAGTAGATTATGAACCTTTATTTACGATCTTGAAGAATGTAAGTGGAAAGCGATGCTGGTCTGAAGCGCCTCGCCAACTCGAATTGCTAAGAGTTGGGAATTTTTAAATGTTTCCTAACTTTTCAGCCGATATGATGAAATGCTTGTAGATGTCATTGGCCTAGCGGAAGTCGAACTATTCTCGATCTTGGTTGCTTCCATGGCTAATGAACATTCGCTGGTTACCCGATCTTCCCGTGAAGAATTTCGCGACATCGAAATTTATTCTCCCGCCGCTTCCCTGGCCAATTCTGCCACGACGATCTACATCGGGAATCCAAATCGGGAATGAAGACTCATGGAGGTTCTTATTGACGGTGCCCGCTGGTATTGAACATAAGCGGCCGCACCAATGCCAACCCGCCTCACAGCCGGCTTCAGATGACTTTCCTATATCGCAAATGGCTCATTGCGTAATGCCCTGTGGAAGTAGAACATAACAGAGCCTACACCAACCCGCGGTTTCCAAACAAGCTCGTCTTCACGAAATCGAAGGCAAGAAGAAGGTCGCCAAGAAGAGAGTGAAGAAGAGGAATTTGATTATACACCCACACTTCAAGAAGAAGAAACGACTGTCATTCCAGCCAGAGGTCCCACTCGAGCGGTTAGTGCCATCGCCGGGCTTCTCCGCCTCGACGGGATGTACCGCAAACCTTCTTCGCGGTTCCACCTCCTCCCCTTTGAAACGGCCTCGCCGAAGGTCGTTTTACTTATCCCCACCGATGACGGTCGAGACAGGGAAGAAGAAGAAGAAACGCCTCAACTTATACTCCGAAGAGGGCTCGCCCATCACCGAATCGCTCATACTTCCACTTCTATCGCCCGAGCTTTAATGCGCACGAAGAAGGTCGCACAGCTTCGCATTTCGAGATTCCCAAAATCACCAAACCCGAGGCGTAGACACCGATTTTCCGCCGAAGAGAAGGAATCGTATTCATCATCCTCGACTTTACCATTTCATCTATGATTAATTATTCCATTTTTCTTATCCAAGAAGGCGAGGTTCCAAATGAACCTTTCTCTCCAAGAGCGCTCACTTATGAGGATCCTACCGAGATACCAACGCCAAACTATGGATCGTGCCCCGATACCACTACAGACGCCGACATTGACATCCCTCCGCTTCGGTGGTGTACCTAACCGCTTCATCCGATGGCACTTAGAATCATGAAAGAGTCTAACTGTTCCTCCACTTATTGCTAACGCTTCATATTCTTTAGAAAAATTCCAAGAAATGAGCAAGCGCTAAACTGCTGAGCCGAAGTCTTGGTATGAGATTTGAACTTTACTTTTGTTCTCCTTCATTGAATTGAAGCATTAATACATCAGAATCGCAGTGATGGAAGAGCTGATTGAGGAGAAGTACCAAAGGAGAGTTTGATAAATCCATCGAACCCACGGAACCGCTCGGTATGTACATATATGTTATTATGATTCTCATATATGTAGATATGTGTATACTAACACCCGTGAGCGTATTGTTGATGTCACAAATGAAAGCCGAGGCCAACGGAGCCCGCATGAAGAGAGTTTCGAGGGGTCATTTGAACAAAGCTTCACTCAAATGATTCTCAATTTGATCCACATCCATTTCAGATGCTATCGAACCTACTCAGAGGGAATCTATTGTAGAAGCTAGCTCTTTCGTTTTATCGTCTTATCGCCCAAGTCTTGTGGGCCTTTTAACGGATAATTGACACTTGATGGTATTCTCACCGTAGGGACTCGCATTACTATCAGAGAACAAACTCCGGTCTCAGATTTGGAGATTCAACCCTTGTTCTCCCTAATGAGTCCATCATTGTATCCATCGCTGCCGAGTCTGCTTTGTTCAACTCGACCACCAACTACAAGCCAACTCGACCGCTTTGTGGTTCACCAGACCAACAACCAACTATGGAGCAAACAACTCAAATTGAAGGCCCTATTATTCACCCAGACCACCGGCTATCCAACCTGAAATTGAATCAACTCCGTGATTCCCTGTCGAATTGATGAGTGTAGAAACAACACTTGCCGGAGGATCTTCTAGCCATATCCAGATATCTTCCAATCTTGATTTTTTAAATTTGAGTTCTAATCCTCGTAGCTTACACTTTCTCTTCACAAATGCTCCTTCCATACCGTATGACACAATTAAAGCTTTAAATGATGAGGATCCAGAGAAGATGGTCATCAGCAGAAGCTTGATGGTTTCACATTCCTTCTCAATAAATTGATTGAATAAAGGTTCTTCCTTCCAGCCAAGCTGCTCGATCGGCATGTAAATATCATAAGAGAGGAGGGTTTTCCGACTTGGCCGACTCCATCGCTAAGATCTGATCCAACAGAACAGAACCGAAAACTTCGTGAGACTTCGTCCGGGGTACTTTTCTTATATCTCTTCTCGAAGTTGAGTCTATTACACAAGCTAGAGAAGTCAAGCCAAGAACTCTGAAGAAGAACTACAAAGATGTGCAAGCTCAACTGCCTAAGGGCAAGCTTGAATACACCGGATGAAGCCAATGTCGACTTGGTCCGCTTCGCCGAGACGCACGACCTTGAGATCGCCATTAAAGAAAGCTCTCAAGATACCAAGAAGCGGTTTCCCGAAAATTGATCTTGCTAGTTCGTGAGAAGACTCGCCCAAACCGCGTAACAATTGAAAGCATCTGATGAAAGGTCTGCTGAACTGGATCAGAAGATTATTCAACTTCTAACTATTAATGATGCTTCCAGAGTCCTTCTCGAGAAAGAATTGGAACAAGAATACTGACCGAAGCTGAGTCGGAAGAACAGATCCGCTGTCACAAATATCTTCATAGAACACTTTTGTTAGCTTTTGCCAACACTTTGTAATTCACTTTACATGAAATAAAATTTCTTTTATCATGTTTTCATCTATTCTCGCTTTGAACAAATAAACATAATTTCAATAGGATTTTGGCAAACCCTCACCATCAACGGATTTGATATGCCTTTACCAACTACCGCTTGAGTTGGGCTAGCATGTAGATTATCTAAGTCCGCTCTACATATAACGCTGTGCTAAAAGAGTGAATTCTCTTAGACTTTATGCTACGATATTGAATAATGAGGCTTAATCAATTATTACGGAATTGACTACCCTACGGCGCGGTGTTAGATTTGACTTATTCCCGATTTAAGGACAGAATAACACCTACTACGATAAATAGGCGAGATTTAATATAACCAGCCATGTAATGAATACATAACCTGAATTGTGTCTTCTCTGGGGCTTAAAACGAACCCGCTGTGTCTCTCTTGGGGCTAAAACGAACCCGCTGTGTCTTCGGGGCTAAAACGAACCCCGCTTGTTCTCTTGGGGCTAAAACGAACCCGCTAGGTCTTCTCTCTTGGGGCTAAAACGAACCTCGCAGGTCTTCTTGGGGCTAAAACGAACCTCGTTGTGTTTCTCGGGGCTAAAACGAACCCCGATGTGTTCTTGGGGCTAAAACGAACCTCGCTTCATGAAAGAAATTAATAATAGGTGTTAATATTATCGGGCTTCAATCGCTTAGGATTTTCAAATAATGAGAGCTTAGTGAATGGACTGCTCACAAGTCTAATCATTCAATATCAAAACGGATTATCCCAATATATTAGGGATAATATATCTTCGTGAACTTTCCGCTAATTGGCATCATTAACTTGTCACCATCTTGAGTGATCAAGCGATATGCTCCATTTGAGTAGACCGTGATCAATTATAAACGGTCCTTCCCATTTGGGTTGGAATTTGCCTTCTTCTTGGAATTAAGAATCATTGGTCACGGACAATGAAGTACCAAATCTCTCTTCCTTGAAACTCCGATGCCGACTTTCTTGTTAAAGGCTTTGAAATTCGCTTGGTATAACTCAATTTGTTGTTGAGCCCTGCCGCTTCATCTAACATCTCAAGCTCTCAAGATGCTTTTGATGTTGTTCGTCGCTTGTCATCCCTATCGCAAGGGCTACACGGCGACGGAATTTGTATTTTAGAGGGTAAACGGCTTCACATCCATATACCAAGGAATATGTGTGAATCCAGCTGGTGTTCGAATCAGGAAGCAGATGCCCAAAGAGCCACCAGTTTATCATCCCAATCGCTTATTGGTTTTGACTAGCTTTGCTAAGATCTTGATGATAGTCTTATTAAAGGCTTTTTAAACCATTTGCAGGGATTATAAGTCGGGATCTAGACGCCTTGTATTCTCAACTTGCCGCAGATCGCACGGCGCTACGATGAACTGAGGACCATTGTCATGTACACTGTTCTAACACCATATCGATAGATAATATGGTGTTTAATGAATTTGATGACAAGGTTCGCTTTGACTTTGAGCCGAATTGTTTCAGCCCATTTAGAGAAGTAGTCGGAATTGCCAAAATAAAGTTTATCACCTTACGACGGGGAATATGGGTCCTACCACATCCATTCCCCATGTTTCAAACGCCAAGAAGTAGCCGACGGTGTAGATCTTCCTCAAGGCCGATGCATGTAATTTGCATGTATTTGACACGACATCGCCTCGCATATTCAATTGCATCTCTAATCATGGTCGGCCAATAATAGCCTAACCTTCTTAGTCTATCTCCCGCTTAGGACCAGGTTGATGCGCACCGCAAGTACCGCCATGTGCTTTTTAAGTGCCTCTTCGCCTTCTTGGTCGAAAACATCGGAGTAACAATCCATCGATGTACGACGATAAAGCCGCTCGAGATGTCGTTGTAGTAGAATTTCGCGCTTCTTCTTCTGATAGATTCCTTTCTTTATATCTTCCCAGAAATACCGTAAGACATAATCTATAATCGGAAAGCCAATCTCAAGCTCGGGTCCCGCTGAAGTAGCATGTGTTTCCTTAACATCCAAAATATATTCTGGTATGAAAGTTGGTGTGTCCTCACAAGGACGTAATTGCTCTTTGAGGGGTTGCGCCAATGAAATGTACCTGCCGCCAATGCATCTAAGATAAGCATTCTCAAGCCGGTATATATTCGATGAAGAAACTTTTGAATGATTCGCCATCTCTATTGCCGCTTCATGATATGGGATCAAACCGGATTTCTAACTTCATAATCTCCACGAATTTGCTTAACTATGAGTTGAGAATCTCAATGCTTCGAGATATTCGACCTCAAATTTTTAGCAAAACCGAGCCCAATAAGTAACGCATTGTATTTACATTATTAGAGCATGGCTCACCAGCGAATAAGCTCGAGGCATCACGTTTCTCCGGAAACTAAGACAACTCCGACTCAAAAGAATCTTAGAACATCCAGAGCACTCGCCACATTATTGCGCTGACGCCCGTCGGCGATAATTGCTACACATATTCATGAGAAGTGTGATTAACCTCGAGGTTTCACAAAATCTTCATAAAGTATAGCTTAATCGCGACGGTCGCGCTGCTAGAAGATCACAAATCGCTTGTCCCTTCACCGACTTTTGCCGCTTGAAGTGGATGTCGATAAGTAAAGGAGTAATGCCCATCTCGCTAATCGCCAATTCAAAGAAGCTGGTTGTCATGAATACTGAATCAAGTTAACATCCGAGATGACATGTATCGCTCCGTCCACTGTAATGACGCATTTTCGATCGCAAATACCAAAGCTAGGCATTCTTTTCGATATCGATATCGGATTCGCCCACCATTGTCCACTCAAATAGTATACCGCTTGTTCGTGGACCGTATCATCATCTTGTGCTAATAAAGCACTTAATGAATGGTTGGTCGCCCGACAAATCAAGAACGCCTTCCCGATTTCAAAAGGACGAGAACAGAGGATTTGATAGATATATTTTAATATCTTCAAAAGCCTCTCGACAAGCATCATCCCAAACTAATGAAACACCCTTCTTGGCTAGCTTGAGAACGGCCGACACTTGCCCGCAAGGTTCAAATAAACCGCCTTATGTAAGCCAATCTCCTTTGCAACCTCCTCGAAGTTCTTTGAGATTCTTCTGGGTTGTAATTCATTAATCGCCTTCACCTTGTCCGATCAATATGAATTCCCTTTGACGTGACACAAACCAAGGAACTTACCACGGCCATTCCTAAGAAAGATTTAGTTGATTCATCTTCAATTGATGACCCCGATAAGTTCAAATACCGCCCCGAGATCTTTAATATGATCGCCTTATCCCGCCACTACTAAATCGCCAACATAGCATCGACGGTCTTTCTTAGATGATCCTCAAAATATTTGTCATTGCCCGCTGATAAGTAGCTCCGCTTCGCACTCAAAGGCATAACGGTATAACAAAAGATAAGAGGCGTCCAAAATGAGGTATGTTTTCATCGCCGATGCATCTTGATTTGATTATATCCAGAGAACCCATCCATAAATGACATTCTTTCAAACCCGCACGATTATCTATGATAACATATGTGATGGGAGTGGAAAGTCATCTTTAGGGCATGCCAAGTTTAGATCTCTCAAATCGATGCAAATTCTAATTGTCCCATCTCTTTTAGAACAGAACAATATTTAAGCACCTAACTGATGTTGCTCTTCCCCGATAAAGCCCGATTTTATGAGTTTAACCTCACTACATTGTTTCCATGATTTGTGGACGAATTCACGTTGTTGTTTCATTGTTTAGATTCTCGCTTGATATTAAGCCGGTGCACCGCTACTTGATCAAGCCTGCATATCTTCATAATTCGTGCTAATACATCAATATATTCCAACAAGAGAAATCAACTCTTTCTTCCGAGGAAGACTACCACTACCTATATGGGTTTCGGTTATCTTCATCACCCATATTAACTTGAACAATCAGATCTTTCGTAGGCGCTCTCTTTGTTCAAACCTATCAGAGGCATCAAAATTGCCGAAGAACCTCAAATATGACTAAATCATGAGAAGATCGAAGAACAACGTCGCCGAAATCTCAAGAAGTCAACATATGGAGATTGTGTCTCGCCACGCTATGCAGACACTTGTTTGTGTCTCGCCACGAGCGAAGGCATTTGATGTGTCTCTCCGTTAGCTTGACATTTGTGTGTGCCTCGCACGAGCGAGACACTCTGATGTGTCTCGCTATTAGCGAGACTTGTGTGTGCTCTCGCGACGAAGCAGACACTTGATGTGTCTCGCCTATAGGCATTTTACCTGTGTCTCGCAAAAGGAGACACCCGTGATACTTGAAACGAAGCTCTTTAGGGTCTAAATTAATGCCGTGGGGCCCACTTGACTTTATCAATGCAGAGACGCTCGACACTTTAATGTGCGGTTACACGCGAAGATACCACTAGGCGGATTCTAGGCATTTAATCGCGTCTAAAAGCAGAAAACCGCTACGCTACTGGAGGATGACATCGCCGCTAGTCGCCGAGGCAACATATCACGGGCCGCCAGGTAGCTGCGACCGCCGCCGCTGAGCGAGGTAGCTGGGCGCCGAGGTACCGAAGCCGCCGCTTAATCAGAATCTCCAAAGACTTATGACAATTGTGGGCACGCTTCCAAAGACTATAAATACCCTCCTACGCCCACTTCTGCGGGGTCGGCCATCGAAGGGAAAAGTCGAATCCAAGCTTCCTGAGTTCAAGAACACGATCCACACGGAGATTCCTCGAAGTTTAAGCCTTGACTTATTCTTGAGAAGAGTAGATATCTTACCTTGCTAAGATATTTGGAAGTTCTTGTTTCCTTATGGCACTAACTAAACCCCGCCGATTCGACGATCGCCGCCGGTGGTCCACGGATTACGCCGCCCCCGACAGTAAAGTCCCACAAAACAAGAGATCTACACTTGTAGCGCCTTTTGTTCGAAGTTTGTAAGAGAGTTATTTAATTTTCATTGTAACCGAACCAAAAGTGTAATTTTCAAGTTTTACAAATGGAACCAACTTTCACCCAAACACGATGGCGCACTACGGGGAGCCAACGGTTCTCGAGCCCGAGATCGTTGTGTCGCAGTACCTTGCAGCCGATCAGCCGACCTCATGATTGATGGAATAGACTACTTCTTCGGAAGCCACCAAGAGTATCTCCTCTTCCTCGCCGTCCTCCTCACCCCGCAAACATCGGAGGATCTCATCCCCTAAGAGGGAGGTTCGCTTCATAGATGTGCAACGATCTTCGCTCGCTATGCATGCAGGCGCATTTCCTCTCAACAAGATCTTAACCGACGGACGAAGAGAGCTCGCCAAAGACGACGCCAAAAGATGGCCCGCCGGCCGCCATGCCTCGAGTCAACGGATGGAGTTCACTATCAACTCACGCGATCAAAGGCATCAACAAACCGCACTTCTCATCCGCCGCCACTCTTCCCAAGGAAGAATGGGTTCGCCAAAAGGACCCATTGACAAGGAAGGAGCTTCAAAGCGCTGCGGCACTGCTTGCATGCACGCTATTGTTCGCAAGGCGCAGAGTCTAAATCAACCTCAAAGAAACGACTCAAAATCACAAAATTTGGGTCACGGTCAACGCCAAAATTGGTTTCAAGATCCGCCGGTTCTTCACCGAGACAGCTCGAAGCCGCTCGCCGCCGGTTAGCCGCCGCCAACAGCTAGGGTATAAACCGCTCGCCAGCCGAGATAAAGTTCAATCGCCGCCAAAAGCGAAGCCCTCCATGCCTTAATGAAAATTTGGCTTTTCCACCTCTTTCCACTTTTCCTACCGAGGTATCAACCGTTAAGTTTGGAAATCACAACTTCGGTGTTCACGCTTTGGTCCACAATTGAGAACCAAAGTCAAAACACCAGAATGGAACGCTTGGGTCACCCGATCCATAAACAACGCATGTGTCAGTCGTACTCCAAATCCAAGTGATGTTCGCGAATGTGCCGAGCCATCCGACGCAACTCAAACCGAAGAATTTCTCTGCGCCTCGCTTGAGCATCCTACAAGGGTCCACGAAGTTTGCCGAAGAAGAAGTTGAGGTGACTCGCGAAAATCACGAGAGATAACCGACTCTCATGATTCATACAAGCAACTTCGTGATGACGGCTGCCGCATCGAAGTTGTCTCTCAAGTCAAAGATCGACGCCCCCAAAAGAAGACGTGGTCCTCCACTAAGGACAACGCTACACTTGGGGTGGAAGTGCAATTGCGATAAACCACACCAACCACACCATCGCCAGTGGCAACACACCTAAAGAGGACGATCGATGAAATAAATTGTTCTTGCTCGGTGCACAACTAATCAAGACGCTGTTGTCGATGTGCCTATTCCGAGTCAAACGCCATCCACAAAGAGCTTCAAGATTCGGCTTGCCAACAACGAAGATTTGAAGCCGAGTCAAGACGCACTCAAGAAAAAGAAGATCTCATTCATCGATAAATTCAAGTCACCATTAATATGGTGAACAAAGGAAAAGGGCCAAGAATGGACGAGGACCCCGACTTCACTCCGCAGAAAAGTCAAGACCGAAGTTTCCCAACAGATGTCTCGTTGTAATTGCGAAGCTACCAACGATCGACTATAGAAGGATGCATGAGGGAGAGTCATCCGATGATGAAGCTCCGACATCAACGGGCGATAGCTTCCGATGACACAATGTCAAGTGCCGGTCCCCATCTCGCAGAAGCTTTTACCATTACCCCGATGTCCCGCTCAAATGTTACAAGAAGCCTTAGCTAAGCAAAGAGAAGAGCTTAAGGCCTCAAATGAGAGAACAGATGGAGCTAGCCATGCAACAGATGAGGGAATTGCAAACCCAAACGGTAATGTACCGAATCCACCAACAAGGTGGAGTAACCCACCATAATGTTGAAGATGATTCGTGAGATTGATGAACACATTTTTACCGATCAACCTCCAAAGAAAGCCGTGATTCACGCTTCAAGGTGGAAATGACCCAATTCTTCCTATTGGAAATAATCCAAAACAAGGGGAAGATGATGGCTAAAGGATGAAAGAGCTTGAAGATAAAATCAATGCTTTGATGTCCACACAGAAGTCAAAAGGACGGTATCCCGTGGTCCAGATCCGAGAATGGGATTCAATCCCCTACCCACCAAATTCAATTTGATCAACTTCACGCCATTTGATGGGAGAGGGTCACCTTCACAACACCGATTTACTTCAAATCACATTTGGGGTAATTCTGAAACGAGCCTCTCGATGGTTTGGCCATTCGCCTACATTTTCAGGAGCAGCTTCGATGGTATCAAGACTCAAGGCCGGAGTATTAATTGCGGGAGGACATGGAAAGTTCTTTTTCAAAGAACTTCTTCGATGACTACAATCAAGTCTCAATTGGAACTCTTTAGATGAAAAGCGTAGGTGGGGAGACAATCGACACCTTCGTAAGCGATTCCGCAATAAAGCTATGAATTGCGGGATCCACCATCAAAAGTTCATATGAAGACTTGCCACAACAATCTTTCTATAGAATTGCCGGAAGTCATGGGGTCGCCCCACCAACCACGGAAAGACCTAAAATACAAGGAGAACAAGTCAACGCTTCCTCGAAGGAAGAAAGCCGAAGAGGCTAAAAGATGGCGACCCTCGTATAAATTTTTCCTCTCGTAATAGAGGAAAGGCATCCGGATTGCCGTTGGTCAAGCGCCGCAACAATGGCCGCCACCAAAAGCTTCTAAATCAATTCCACAAGACATACTCTTCAAGGACTAAGAAGTTCCAATCATCTTCAAACACCTCCTTGATAACAACAAAATCAAGTTGCTTCCAATTACAAATCAAGAGGAGGCTAACAAAACTTCTGACCCTAAATACCGTAGCGCACTCACAGAGGATCCTCCATCCTACAAAGGATTGCTTAGCTCTCAAGGCCATCATCCAAGCCTTGTTGAAGTTTGCGCCTTAACGTAAATAAGTCGAATCAAATAGGACTCGGTTGTGTATATGAGTATAAACCGCCCTCCGATTCCGGATTTCACTCACTCCTTATGTAAGAAAGTCGGTGGATAATCCATGAACTAGAGGTCCACTTCCACATTGAGCAATCAAACCTTGCTACGCTAGGATTGTCTCAAAAATTCTATCCCGTCAAACCTTCCTACGCTTAGGACCACTACCAAAATCCCTCTCGATTCTTTCCATGAACGAGGTCCACTTCCACATTGAGCAATCAAACCTTACACGCTAGATTGTCTCAAATATCCGCCTCGGTCAAACCTTCCTACGCTAGGACCATGGTCAAAATCCTCTTGATTCTTTCCATGAACGAGGTCCATTTCAAGATTGAGCGATCAAACCTTCCGACAGCTAGGATTGTCTCAATATCTCCGCCTCGGTCAAACCTTCCTACAAGCTAGGGACCATGGTCAAAATCCTCTTGATTCCTTCCATGAACAGAGGTCCACTTCAGATTGAGCCATCAAACCTTCCTACGCTTAGGATTGTCTCAAAACTCCTATCCCGATCAAACCTTCCTACGCTTAGGATCATTTTTAATCTTCACCCCACTTGGTCAAACCTTCCTACTAGTGACCACGGTCAAAATCTCTCGATTCCTTTTATGAATGAGAGGTCTACTCCTAACAGGTCGCCGCTTCCCAAGAGAAAACACAACAATGGTTCGCTGCCCCAAGAGAAAACACAACAGTGGTTTGTTTCTCACCAAAAGAAGACACAACGGTTCGCTTCCCAAGAGAAAACACAAATTCCACAAGCCTACGATTCAAAAATCGTAGCATAGAGGTCATTAACTAATGACACCTAAACTATGCCTTCATGCATAGGATATTATCTCCGCCCCTTATCGATAAGTCTCGTGATCTAACACATGTCGCCGTAATCAATTCTCGCGATAATTGACCGAGCCTACGATTCAAAATCGAGCATAGATGTCTACCTAATGACACCTAAACTATGCTTGTATGCATAGGGATGTTATCTCCGCCCCATATCGTAGATAAGTCATGCCAACACACGCCACGTAATCAATTCCCGTGATAATTGATCAAGCCTACGATTCAATATCAGAGCATAGATGTCATTACCTAATGACACCTAAACTATGCCTTCATGCATAGGATATTATCGCCCCTTATCGAGATAAGTCCGATCTAACACATGTCACGTAATCAATTCCCGTGGATAATTGACCGGTTTACGATTCAATATCGTGAGCATAAAGTCTAAGAGAATTCTTCTTTTAGCACAACGTAACATGTAGAACGGACTCGATAATCTACATGCTAGCCCAACTCAAACGTAGTTGGTAAAGGCTCATCAAACTGCTGATGGTCGAGGGTTTGCCAAAAATCCTATATCTATCATACAAGCAATAACTTGAGACAAAGTGTTCACTCTTCATGCCGGTCAAGTACTTTTTCATACCGCGGATTTTAATGCACTTTGTAACTCATTGCTAATGCAAATGTGCCATTACATCGCCTCCGAAGCTCAAGCATGCCTCGCATTGCATTCTCGGGCGGTCCTTTAAGTGGACAATTCCAGATATTACATATAGAAGCTTTCCGAAACTGATATTCAAAACCGCACGACGCTTTTTCTCTGAATGATTCTCAAGACATTTCAATCGTAACCCAAGTGGTGACTTTCAAGATGAAGATGATTAGTCCAAAATCGACTCGACATTTCAATTCATTCAAATACAAATGCAAAGCTTATTGATCCCAAAATATGGTCGCCGACGCACGCCAGAGCTGTGGTTCGAGAACAAGCAAAACACGGGCCTTCTACAAAGTTCAACGATGAACAAAAGTAAGGCGCATCTTATCCAAAGTATTCCAGACCCTTCGACAAAATACAGAGGAGTCTGAAAACTTTGGAGGGGGTATCTGTAGGCATCAAAAATTGCTGAAGAACCTCAAATATGACTAAATCATGAGAAGATCGAAGAACAACGCCGCCGAAATCTCAAGAAGTCAACATGGGGAGATTGTGTCTCGCCACAAAGGCGACACTTGTTTGTGTCTCGCCACGAAGCAGGCATTCTGATGTGTCTCGCGTTAGCTTAGACATTGTGTGTGCTCGCGACGAAGCAGACATTTGATGTGTCTCGCCATTACGAGACATTCAGTGTGCTCGCACGAGCGACACCTGATGTCTCGCCATAGGCGCAGGCACACTGCGTCTCGCAAGGCGCAGACACCTGATACTTGGAAACGAGCTCTCTTAGGGTCTAAATTAATGCCGTGGGGCCCACTTGACTTTATCAATGCAGAGACGCTCGTGACACTTTAATGTGCGGTTACACGCTGAAGATACCACCAGGGCGATTCTAGGCATTTAATCGCGCCTAAAAAGCGTGAAAACCGCTACAAAGCGGAGGGATTACATCGCCGCTAGTCGCAAGGAGGTAATTTACACCGCCCGCCACAAGGTAGCAAGCCGCGACCGCCGCCGCGAGCTGGTGCGCCGCGAGGCGCTCGAGCCGCCAGCTTAACTCAGAAATCTCAAAGACTTATGACAATTGTGGGCACGCTTCCCAAAGACTATAAATACCCTCCTACGCCCACTTCGGTCGGCCATCTAAAGGGAAAAGTCGAATCCAAGCTTCCTGAGTTCAAGAACACGATCCACACGGAGATTCCTCGAAGTTTAAGCCTTGACTTATTCTTGAGAAGAGTAGATATCTTACCTTGCTAAGATATATTTGCCGGGTTCTTGTTTCCTTTGCGGCACTAACTAAACCCCGGCCGATTCGACGATCGCCGTCAGTGGTCCATGGATTACGGCCCCCGACACGCAAAGTCCCACAAAACAAGAGATCTACACTTGTAGCGCTCTTTTGTTCGAAGTTTGTAAGAGAGTTATTTAATTTTCATTGTAACTGAGAACCAAAAGTGTAATTTTCAAGTTTTACAAATGGAACCAACTTTCACCCAAACATCGCCGAATCAACATTCATATGGAAAGTCCAAGGGTCTTCCCATTCGTAAATGATCATCTTCTCGCATCACAGCAGACTTATTGTGGTCATATTGGACATTAGCCCTTGAATACTTTACCAAGACTAAAATCCAATCCTGTGTCGAAGAATCGACGAGCCGCCATGATCATCAATTTGCCAACAAAGATTCGCCGAGGATGAAGAAACATAGCCCGCACTCTTTATATTCATAATAACGACGGCTTCCTTCGAACATGAGAGGGTCGAAGGAATCCAACACCGGTCCGCCAAGACCGGTCCGTAACGGTTATATCCCCATTTCTTCATGTAATGGTGCTTGTGAGCTATATTTGGAAAATGTTTGCACGGATCATCGCTGTTATCTTCGATTCCTCACAATAATCTTGTGGTGAGATTTTCTTCCTTTTCCAAAGATTGTTTGCTTTGCATCTTTCAAAGGAAGGAGGAATGTTGATCCCGGCCGAACTTTGAAGGCATTTCTCCACCGTTCAATGACGAGCGTACATGTACATCATGATCCCCGCATACCACCGACATAAGATCAACACTATGTACATACTCTAAATCATCATTTATTATATATTCATCGAAGTCGCTACATAACTTTCTCCGACGATTCAGCTTCGCCAAGATCGACAAAGAGGTTCGATGTCATTAAATACAAAGCTTCCATCGTAATCGAAGCCCGCCTCTGACGCCTTTTCATTACCGCTGTTCACTCGGCCGATGGTTCAAGATCGATTCAGACCATACAAAAGAGAGTCAAGAAAATAATTTTCTAACCCCTTGAATGGTTGCTTATCCACACCATCGCCTTTGACCACATTATCGCGTCTACATACTTCGCTAATCGCATGTAATGGATGGGACTATAAGGCTACCGTGGATCCAAGGTCCACCCAATAGTAGGTTATATGAAGTCTCTCGTGACGATTACATAAATGTAACCTCGCATTTGAGATCTCCAAGCCGCACTTTATCCGATTTTACCCAAAGGTCGGACCCGCCGGTATTAAATCCATAAATCACCGTACTGAGAAGCCAACTTGCTAGCCGGAATTCCAAGATGATACATCAACCGAGTGGCATAATGTCGACCGCATCCGTGATCAACTTGAATCCCTCGGCATGTTAATCGGCCAATGTACCCAAGGGAAGTATAATGGCCTGTCGTGGCTCGAATTTTCACCGCATATCCTCTCTGCAAAGGTTATGCAAGGAATTGTGTTGCCGCCAAGTTGCGTTGTTCGGTTTTCTCCTAACCGCTTGACTTGAGTGATAAAGTTTCAATCACTAAAGCTTTCGTAAGGCTTTCTAGTCTCTTTAGAAAGACGTAGTAACTCGTGAAAGAGTTATCCTCGCTGGAATGTCAAGCAACCGGGTCATAACGCCAAACGATATGATGAGCTGTAACTTCCTGGCTTGTCCCTCCCACTGATGATTAAATCGGATCGCCGACTTGCACCTCTTGAGGTTGTTTATCTTACGCTTGGTTGTATCCTCTTGGCTACTTCCCGCCGCTGATTGTGTGGTGGAGTCATTGCCACCCCCGCCCAAGTAGAGTTTTGGCATTCAATCGGAATTTCGGTATTGATAACTGAATTTATGCCCACTTCTAGCATAAGCCGGGTTACCTTCGCCACGAACTTCATGTTCATTTTCGATGACGAAAGAGTTGGAGCTTTTTCATCACTCTTCCGAATTGCCTAAATATGAGCACAGAGTGCCTTACGCTGACTTCCGTGTTGAAGAAGAACCCGCCCATTGCTCATCTTGAAGAAGATCCGATGAATCCACAAGATTTCGCTAGGAGTCGGTATGATACCAACTTTCTCGACATTGCCCATGCGATCATACAACAGCTTTAACTTCAACCTCGTGGACAATCTTCAGAATATGATGTAGAGATCCAAAGTTGATAGCCACCATATTTGAACCAACTTTCTTCTTCTTCTTCACTGCTATGATTCCCGTGATCGATTAGAGCTTGAATTTTGTCTTTAAGAACAAAACAACTCTTGGTCGGATGATGGACCCTTCGGTACGCATACAACTTGGGATTCGAGGTCTTGTTAGCCTCCTCTTGATTTGTGATTGAGGCAATTTGATCTTGTTGTTATCCAAGAGGTATTTGAAGATAACTGCACTTCTTCTCTTTGAAAGTATAGCTCTTTGGAACCTAGCATCCGAGCCTTGCAATTCTTGAGGTTTTGTTGAAACCTCACCATGCTGTCGTTGCTTGTGACGCTTTGTTGTTGCCGCTGGAATGCCCGATTTGCTTCAACAAAGATTAGCTTGCGCTTCTTTCCTTTGCCACGGGCACAAAATTCGCTTGAGGGAACTGCTGTGGGTTCACCTCTCATTCTTCTTCCTTCGATGAACCGCTTCGCTTTTCACCGCTGAGTTTCAATTCTTCAAGTGGTTGGTGGTGTAACCCCATGACTTCCAACAATTCTATAGAAAGATTGTTGTGGCAAGTCTTCAAAATGAACTCTTCAAGAATTGATCTCGCACATAGCTTTATTAGGAAACGCTTTAACGAAGGTGTCAATTGTCTCCCCCATTTCGCTTCGCCTAGGAGAGAGTTCCAATGGAAACTTCGTGTCATCATCAAAGAAGTTATCGAAAAGAGCTTTCCATGTCATTCCAACAAGCACGCTCCTAGCTTTGAGTCTTCGATCAATCGAAGGCACCGGGGTACCGATTTAATGACCGAATCATCAAAGGCTCATTTCCGAGATCACTCCCAAGTGAGATTTGAAATAGATCAAGTGTCAGTGGTAGGCTAACCCTCCCACAAAAGGTGTGAAATTAATCAAACTGAATTTCATGGTAAGGGATTGAATCCCACTCTCTCGGATATGGACACGGGATTCGCCTTAACTCGCGGAGCGTCATTAAAGCATTAATTTTGCCTTCAAGCTCCTTCATCTTTTCATTTTCATCCTCGCTTGTTTTGGATGATTCCTAGTAAGAGGAATTGGAACATTTCCCTGGGTAGCTTAACACCTTTTCTTAGGAGGTTTATCGGATAAATGTGTTCATCTATCTCCTAATCACTGCTCACATTATGGGTATCAAGATTGATAGCTCCACCTTGTTGACTAGATCCGTGCCGCTGACTAGATCCAGTCGCTGATTCAGACCTGCGTCATGCATGTACCGCATGGGTTTGCAACTCCCTCATCTGCTGCATGGCTAGCTCCATCTCTGTTCTCATTTCTACTTTAAGCTCTCTCTTGCTTTGGCTAAGGCTTCTTGTAACATTTGAGCCGTGACATCGAGTAATGGTAAAAGCCTCCTATGGTGACGACTCATACTTGACAAAGATCGCCTCGGCTATTATGAGCAAAGGCCGGAAATTTCATCTTCTGATGATTCTCCTTCATGCATTCTTCTATAGTCAATGCGCCGTGAGCTCGCGAATTGCAATCGGACAATCTCGAAATTCGAGAACTAACTTTCCTCCGTGAGTGAAGTCGATCCGTGATCCGCCGCCCTTTCCCTTTGTTTACCATGTTAATAGAAACGTGAAGTTCATCCGTCAATGGTAGATCTTCTTTCTTCGTCGCTTTGACTCGCTTTCAAATCTTCCGCTCGCGGGAAAGCCTCGAATAATGGCTCTTGTGGTTGAGCCGCTTGACTCGAACAGCACATCCCGACAACAACGCCTTTGATTATTGTGCACACGAGCAAGAACAATTTATTTCATCAATCGCTTCTTCGTGGTGTTACTACCCCACCCGATGACACGCTTGATGGGTTTGTCACCGGTTGTACTTTCACCCCCAAGTATAACGCTGTTCTTAACCGAGGACACGCTCTTTTGGGGGCGCCATCATTCGACTTGGGAAGCACCTTTGATGTTTTAACTTCATCCTGAAATTGTCTTGGCATGGATCATAAGTGTTTTATTATCCCTTGTGACTTCACGAAGTCACACGCCAAATTCTTCCCTTTAGTAGACTTCATGACTTTAATGGATGCTCAAACGAGATGCCGGGAATTTTAGAAGCCTCGAGATATTTCAGCTTGCTCGTGACTTTTCGACGGTAATCCAAACGCTTTTCACCATACTTTGTATTTATTTCCTGCCAGTGGACCAAGACGACTAAACACCGGCCGCCAAGTTTCCGTGCTTAATTGTCGCTATCTTAGCCGAGAAGTGAATGAAAGGGCTGGCGAAACAAAATTCTCCCACTTGCCAAGGCATGAAGGTCAGCCGCTCTCGGGCGCAGGCAGCTCGTCGCTCACGACGCGCGAGATTACATTACACTGGCTGGCGAGGTTAGGTTGCCCGCGATAGCTGGCGTACCGAGCCGCCTCGGCCAAGACCGCTGTCGAGGCGCACTTTGAGCCGATGTCGACTTCGACCCAAACTTTGTGATTTTGAGTCATTCCTTGGTTGATTTAGACTCCTCGCACCTTTGCGAACAATGGCACGTGCATGAGCAACGCGCGGCACGCTGGGCGCTGGGCCTTCCTGTCAATCGGTCCTTTGACGAGAACCCATTCTTCCTTGGGAGGAGTGTCGGCGGATTGAGGTTGAGACGCTGTAACTTGCCGTCGACCGATCAACAGAGTTCGTGGTTGTAATGAACTCCGCCTCGCTGATTCCATGGCTCAAGTTGTTTCCGCCATCTTTTGACGCTGTCTCGAACGAGCCCTCTTCGCCGAGCGTTGAGATCTTGTTGAATGACTCCTTCTTCCGAAAGGAGTCAACTTGAGCAGTCCGCTTTGAAATCCACCGGTGTTGTTGAGAGGGGAAATTGCCTCCGCCGCAGTTTAACGAGAATCGCCAGATCACAAATTAACGAACCTCCCTCTAAAGCGATGAGATCCTCCGATGTGGGTGAGGAGGACTTCGATGAGGAAGAGGAGAGATATTCTTCAAACTTGGCTTGATCGAAGAAATAATCCACCATCGACCATGAGGTCGGCTTGATCGCCGCAGGTCGGCGACACAACGATTCTTGCTCGAGACCGCTGGCTCCCATCGGCCATCGTTGGGTAAAGTTGATTTCTTTGTCATTTCCATTACAAAACTTAAGAAAATTACACCTTAATTTTCGCTACAAAGAAATTTCAAGAATCCTCTCACAAACTCAACAAAAGATACTACAAGTGTAGATCTCCGCTGGACTTTTCCCCGCACGGACGTAATCCGCGGGACCACCGTAGCCATCGTCAATCGATGGGGTTTAGTTGATGCTTCGCGAAAGGAAACAAGAACTTAAGCAAATATCTTAGCAAAGTAAGATATCTACTCTTCTCAAGAATAAGTCAAAGCTTAAACTCGAGGAATCTCTCCGTGGATCGTTCTTGAACTTTGAAGCTTGATTCTCTCCAAAGCTCATTTCTTTGATCTCGATTGCCAAATGCCGATCCCCCGCCCAAGTGGATGTGGGGGTATTTATAGTCCTTGGGAAACGGCTCTCAAGAAACACAAGTCATAAGTGTTCACATTTAAAGCATGCTGCGTACCGAATGCCATGCTATGCCGCTTCGCCGCCGGCAGGCAGTTGTCGGCCGCCTTTGTCGGGCGGCGAGGCAAGAGGGTCACGCATCGGCGAGGCAAGTGGTCGCCCCTTCACCTGTTGTAACGGTTTCGCTATTTTTAGGCACGATTAAATGCCCTAAAATCACGCCTTAGTGGGCGATTTTCAAACCGGTAACCTTCATTAAAGTATCCCGAACATCTCTTTGCTTTTATAGTCAAGTGGCCCCATCGCATTGATTTAGACCCTTCAAGAGCCCGCTATATTCCGGGTGTCTCGTGATTTGGCGGGGCAATGCGTAAGTGTCTCGCTAGTTATGACATCAAGGTGTCTCGCCATGAATCACAGTGTCTCGCTAGTAGCGAGACATTATCAAAGTGTCTCGCCAGAGCGAGACACATTATTGACGGTTCCCGCCATCAGCCGACATGAACAAGCGTCTCGCCATGGCGAGGCATTAAACCAGTTGTCTCGCGACCGTAGCGCAGACACAATCTTCTCATGTGTTGACTTCTTGAGATTTCGACGACGTTGTCCTTCGATCTTCTATATAATTTAGTCATATTTGAGGTTCTTCGCCAATTTTGATGCCTACAATTCTCCAGAACTCCTCGCTGAAAATTTGACAGCTTTATACCGTACTCCTCGGGTTGAGAGATTAGCGACGCGCGATTTGGCCGATGCAATCCGCGACGATCGAAGTTATCCCTAAGAATATTTCTTGTGAGAATATTCTTCCCGAACTTCTCAATAAATTAGAAACAGCTTATACTGTAATCCTAGTTGAGTAGGATTAAAGACGCTGATTTAAGGCCGGTGCATCCCAGACGATCGAAGTTATCCCTAAGAATATTTTTGTGAGAATATTCTTCCCGAACTTCGACAAATTAGGAAACAGCTTTATACCGTAATCCTAGTCGAGTAGGATTAGGCATTGATTTGGCGCCCTGCAGTAATTCAAGACTATCGAAGTTATCCCTAAGAATATTTCTGTGAGAATATTCTTCCGAACTTCTACAAATTAGGAAACAGCTTTATACCGTAATCCTAGTTGGAGTAGGATTAGCGCACGCTGATTTCGGCCTGTAACCAAGACGATCGAAGTTATCCCTAAGAATATTTCTGTGAGAATATTCTTCCTGAACTTCGACAAATTAGGAAACAGCTTATACTGTAATCCTAGTTGGAGTAGGATTAGGCTTGACGCTGCTAATTTCGCCGGTGCATCCAAGACGATCGAAGTTATCCCTAAGAATATTTCTTGTGAGAATATTCTTCCGGAACTTCACAAATTAGGAAACAGCTTATACCGTAATCCTAGTCTGAGTAGGATTAGGCGATGCTGATTTGGCCGGTGCATTTCGCATCGATCGAAGTTATCCCTAAGAATATTTCTTGTTGAGAATATTCTTCCCGAACTCTCACAAATTAGGAAACAGCTTTTATCAGAATCCTAGTCGAGTAGGATTAGGCGACGCTGATTTGGCCGGTAATCCAAGACGATCGAAGTTATCCCTAAGAATATTTCTTGTGAGAATATTCTTCCGAACTTCGACAAATTAGGAAACAGCTTTATATTCTAATCCTAGTTGGAGTAGGATTAGCGATACGCTGATTTGCGCCGGTGCAATCCGCGACGATCGAAGTTATCCCTAAGAATATTTCTTGTGAGAATATTCTTCCGAACTTCTACAAATTAGGAAACAGTTTATACTGTAATCCTAGTTGAGAGGATTCACACGCTGATTAGGCCGAGGGAATCTCACAGGTGTTATCCTCCAATAAACCTTCGAATCTTCCCAATATAGCGAAGAATTAGGGGCCAATCAACGGACTCGTTTGGCGCCTATCTTGACATCCAAACAAGATTCCAATTAGGACTCTAATTAGGGGCTGATTAGAGTCCCATTAGAATTGATTTGACTCCAATTAGAATCCCTACTTGCCAATAGAGTCCTTGTTCAAAGAGGATTGTCTCATATGGGATTGTTATAAATACCCATAACCTCTTTTCTCCTCGACATACCGCCCCCGTGCTCTCTTCCTCTTTGTTTTCATCTCGCTTCTCAACCGCCTTTATCTCCTCCGCATCAACGAGGTATGTGCACGAGGGTTTTATAAATTCTTTCTTTTTCTTTTTTCTTCTTTGTGCTGCGGTGTGACGTGGACCACGCAGGGAAAGGGTCGAGGGCGCTGACACAGACGGCGGCGCCAGCGCGTCAGGGCGGCGGGAGTCAAGGGTCAAGGCACAGACAATACCACTACGGGGTCAGCCGATATGGTGGCCGGCGCCATTGCTATGGCGTTGAAGCCGGTGTTCGCTGGCCATATACGCGGGCGCCGCGACTACGCTTCCATAGCAGGAGCAGGTGCGGGCAAGCACTAAAGGGCCATGCACCGGCGGCGAAGGCCGGGCGGTCGACGCTGGCGGTTGGTCCCGTTGAGTTTGTACCTACTGAAGTACTGTCGGGCCCCGCGAGCCACGACCACCAAACGGGCTTCGCTGTTGACTCACGATTTTTTCAACCGCATATCCGACTCTATTTTGTCCTTTTGCGCCTGATGTCGCCGCTGAAGATCTCATGCTTCAAAGGGTCGATCAGTCCGCGACATCGCTGCGGAATGCACGCCCTTCTTTCGGGTGTGCGCCAAATCATATCATATTTCGCATATATACGCGCGTATCCCCGCTTCGCTCTCTCCTTTGTGAGGCGATTGGGAAGAGCCAAATCCTCCTTTTGGGGATTGACGCTCAGATTATGCATCTTTGTTATGACCCCGCTTCGCTCTCCTTTGTGAGGCGATTGGGAAGAGCCGAGATTCTCCTTCGTGAGGATTGGGGCTTCACAGACAATTCGCTCGATAGTTTTAACGGAGCGACACACCGTACTCTCTACCAGAACGGGATATATTGCCGCTGGTTTACGCTGCTATTTATCGCTCTCCGGTATTCAAGACGATGAAATCGCCATACCCGCTATAAGGTCGCGGACTCAATCTATGCAAGATGAATTCAACGCCATTTACTAACCGGAATATTTTCTCGATTTCAGTTGATTATTCCTCGAGCTTTTCCACTTACGCCGTCGATGGACGCCATAGTGATTATTATTCCACGCTGATGATCCCGCATTTTTATCTCGCTTCGATTTGCTCGCACATCACGAGGCGATCCAGTCCGATTTGAGGGGAGTTCCCGTGATTCTCCGACGATTGTGAGCGAGCGCCACTTTAAAAGACACCAGCTCCATCGAACCTTTTGCGAAGACGGATTATTTATTCGGCGACTCCGCTAAGGATCCGATATAGCTCTTATCGAGTGAGAGGTGGTTGAACAAAGACGACGGAGGCCCCTTGTATATTCCCCGATACCTCGCCGCCTCATTGACCGACCTTAGACACCATGCCGTGACACTGCATGTCATGGCGCCCGACCGAGGAGCATGATCATATTCATTGTGGGTTTATTACCCAGCCACCGGGTTCCGGTTCCAATAGGAATCGCCATCGGCCTTCACCTTGTAGGGTCGACACACCGCCTGATGAGCTTTTTGTTCTCGCCTCGACTTTGAAGAATCGCTTTGCAAATTGGGGCAGAGATGCCGCCGCCTAGTCATAGATTCTTCGTTGGTCACTCGGCTGCAAGTGATTGTGGGTCAGCTCGACCACTTACGCCCTCACCGATGGGATGGAGAACTTCGCTTAGGGTCTCAGATTCACGATTCGCGCCACCATGTATGGCCTTCCAATCAGGGCCAATCATTTCTTTTTCCTATGGATTTCATAATCCGAAAAGCGTCCGCTTCCAATCCCAAAGGATAGATACTGCTATCTTAGGAAGACCGCTCTTAGCCACTTCTAATGCTCTCATAAACCAGAACTGGTCAAATAAAGTCGCCCTTTGATCGCGAACTCAATATTTTCAATCCGTGGAACCGCTAGGTAATCAACCTCTAGAAATAAATTACCTTGGGAGGTAGGAGAAGAAAATGAATCGACCTGAGTTTTGAGGAAATTTTGGAGTGGAATTGGAAATGTTAAAAGGGGATCGATTTGGTTTCTAACAATGAAACCGTGTTTGATACATATTTGTTTGATATTACTTTTGAAGAACTTTTGTTGATGAACTTAGAATCCTTGAAACTAAACAACAACCTAATTTTTATACCTCAACTATGAATCTTGGGTTTGAGGAAATTTTAAAAGAAAAATCGGTTGTGATAAAATAAACTTTCAAAACCAAGGAATCTAAGTTCAATCCAAAAATCAAAATGCACACCATAAATTCCTACCTTCAATTGCAAAAATCATTGAAAACCTTAGAATTTTCGTTTCAAAGACATCATTGATGATATCATTTTGAATTTTTAAAATCCGTAGAATTCAAAGAATAAGGTAGAATTTGATGTAGAGTATGAGCTTTTCATGTTCAACTTTTCATTCTACATCTTTATTTTTTGTCTCATACTAATGATAAAAGAATTTATTCTTCTCTCATTTGAGAGTTTCTTGTTCTTAAAAAACAACAAAAAGAGTTATATGAAAAAAGAAGAAAAAAAAAAGAAATTTTGACTTCATCCTCCTCATACCAAAGGTAATTGCAGATTTTTTGTTCAAGTCGACCGATCAAAGGTAAGTAACTTCAATTTTACTTGCTTTACTTTGTGCATTAGAGAGTTTGCATTGAGGACAATGTAAAATTTAGGTGTGGGGTGGGGATTAGTCATTTTTCCTCTTTATCTTA